>VZTM01023401.1:554-18598 GCA_013400555.1 Jacana jacana | reverse complement strand
AAAAAAAAAAAAGAGGAGGAAGGAGAGACGTCACCAGCCGAGGCAAGGGGACTTCACTCTCCCTCCCTCCCTGTCATTTCACAGAGCTCCTGGATTTCCTGTTGCTGCTGCCGCTGCCTGAGATGGGGCAAAGAAATGAGCCGACTTGTCCCCCGCTGCCTGCCGGCATCGCCTGTCCTTACACAGCCTTACGGAGCCGAGCGAGCATCAGGTGGCAACATCTCCCCCCAGTCCTGCCCCGCTTCCCCCAGAGGCAGCCGGGGTGACAGCGTCCCCCCCGCCCAGCTCCGGGGCTCTCGGGGCTCCGGGGCTCTCGGGGCTCCAGGGCATGGGAAGGGACACTGCCTGAGAAGCAGGCTTCCTTGCAGGGGGGCTGTCTTTGCCCCTCTCCCCCTGGCTATTGAGCAGTTTGGGGTTCTCTTTGTGCTGCTCAGTGTGTCCTGCTGGAATGCCACCTCCCTGCCCTGCTGCCTCCCTTCTTGTGGCAGCCACCCACTTGCTCTTGGGACTCGGAGAAAGTTTCTTGCTTGATTAGGATATTTCAGGCAACTCTCCTGGAGTTATTATTTCTATAGCTCAGCTGCCCCCTGATCTCTCATGGGCTTCTCCCAGCAGCTGCTTCTGTGTCACCTGAGGATTATCTCCAGGCTCTTGGGTGTAGACACATCCACCCACACGTTGAGGCTTCCAGCCTCTCCGCTTGCCCTTGCTCTTGCCATGCCATGCCAGGCAGGATTTCAAGCAGGGGCGAGCACTCCCCATGCTGGGGAACAGCGTGGTTTTGGCAGGGGACGTGCTCATGTGTCCCCTTTCACCCCTGCCCTGGGAGGGCACAGTCCTTTCCTGGCTCGGGGCTGCTTCTTCAGCCACAGGCACCTCCTGGCCCAGGCCAGCCAGGGCTGTGAGGGTGGGACACTGTCCTTCACTGGTGCCAGGTGCCCCAGGAGATGTCCCAGTGCACCCAAGGGGCACTTGTGAGGTGGGGAGAGAGCTGTTCTGTGCTATTGCAATGCACACACCAGTTATACGGCTTTTAACCAACCCAAACCACTGCGCTGTGCTGATAATAAGGGAGTGGGGGAAGCTCTACAGCTGCCCGCACAGATTGTCATTCCCAGTAATGCCACAAATGAGGGACTGGGGTTAAATGAGCCATTCCAGCCTCTCTGAGAAGCGCTCTCGTTCCCTGGGGCTGAATGACGGCGTTTGTTTGCATTTTTTGTTGCTCTTGCTCAGCTCCTCTCTGAAAGAAGAAGGATGGCGAGGGCATTAGACCTTGTACTGTGTCTGTGTCTCAAAGGGTTGAGTGGAACTGAACTGGGGTCAGGATATCATGAAGTTTTTCATGTCTCTTTTTAGTCTACTCTCAAATTCTTAATGCACTAACAAGGACGTGCGCTACCCTCAAACGCAAAGTCGTGGTACAAAGTGGTGCAGTTCGGAGGGTTACAAATCCACGTGTCATCCTGCAAGGAAAGGGGGTGCTTCAGAAGATGAGCTTGGGCACCTGGGGCAGAAATGTCCCAGCTGGAGACGATACATTGAACACGGAGCAGCCTCTCCTATTTCCAGGTTTATGAGCAGGAAGCATCATTTCTCATGCACGGCGTTCAATCAGGGACGTGTTTCTCAGCATCACACGCTGTTACCAGTTAATGCCAATTTTCATATCAATGCCCAGATCCTCCTGAAGATGACAAATGCATTTTCTATGCCTAAAATTAATGTTTAGAACAGACAACTTCCTCCAGCTCTGTGTTACAGTAACCGACTACTAAATAGTCATATAGAGTATACACATAGTCAGGTGGAAGAGTAGAGACCAATCTCACTGGAAGCTTAACTGGAGAATGACAATTCTAGCTTAATTACAGAACTGTAGCTTGTTTTTCATTCATAGGAAGGTGTTTAAGGATTCTTTGGAGGTTACTGACCGGCAAATCATCTTGTATTTGTGTAATGCCCCGGGTAATCTTTTCTCTGTTGAGAAACTTAATTGATCTTTTAATTGAGATGAAGTGCCTACAAGCGTGCCTAGTTTCACGTGGAATTTGGGGTGAGAACCTGGCCAAACAGTCCAGGGGATTATTAATAATTCTTTATTTTCTCCTTCCAAATATGCAAAATCAAAAATAGGGTTGTGAGAACGGCAGGTTTTGTTCCTGAGCATCTTCCTATGGCTGTAGCAACCTGCCAGGGCTTTTCCAAGGCAGAGCAGACTTCCCTGACAACAGCATGTTCTCTTTGTGCAGATGGGAAGAGCGATTTGATAACTGGACTAGAAGCTCTCCATAATAGTACAACTCCTTTTGCCGTGACAGTTATTCCATCTGAGGAACATAAAGCTCTTGACTAATATTAACAAATGTCTTTGCCTCCCAATACTCGTGGGAATTGAAGTAGGGCTAGAAAAGCCATTTCACTTCCTAATGAAATGCTTTTAGCTTTCCAAAGGCACCTGGCAGTTGTACCACTATGACTGTAACCAAATGAAATAACAATAGCAAGGAAGTGAAGCTTGCTGTGTCTAGTGATGGAAATAGAAGACAGTCGGGATGGAAAGCAGTAACCTGTAAGAATTTGGCCAGAATATCAGGGCCATGGCCTCAGGCACCAGGAAGCACTAGGTATTTTGTAGGACCAAAGCAGTGTAGTCTGAGACCTGCATGAACTGGAGACTGACCTAGAGACTTGCCTGGCCATCCCTTGGAGAATCTGCCATCCTTTGTGGCATTGACCTGACATGGAGGGTTACATGTGTCACTCCCCTTTGTCAGCTTGGCAGGGGATGGGACCAGAGGTGGGCACTCCTTCACTTTGTCTTGCTCCTCTGTTGGTGCTCATTGTAAGTAGCTGTGGAAGCACAGCAGAGGGAATGGCTGTTGATCAGAGCAGGGCCTGGGATTGCATCCCTCGCTGCATGCGGTGTTTAGCCTTAGCCAAAGGTAAAACACACCTAACCTAAAAGTAGCTCTCTGAATATGAGGCCTCTAATCTGGGCTTGTTATCTCGGCTGCCCTGCTCAGTGACTGCAGAGATAGGCTCCTCTGACTCATCCCACCTGTGCAAACCTCTGCTTTACAAACCTCCTTTGGCAGGTCCCTCTTTCCCTCCCTCGGCAATAGTGGGAAGAGACAAGTTTACCCTGAGAGACTGAATTTCAGATGGGTAATTCTGCCCTGTGTCTTCAGGTAGAAGCACTTTTACGTGGACGCAGCTTCTCCCCAACCAGAGGCACGTTCTGCAAAACAGAGGTACTCTCCAAAGCAGCTCTTGCCCTTTTCTGTTGGAGGGAGCTGATATTCCCAGCTGTAGGCTGTGCTGGCAAGGGCTGGTGGGGGCTTCCAGAGCTGAGCTGTGCCTGCAGGCAGAGAAGTGAGCAGAACATTGATGGATCAATGGATTGAAAGATATTTTCCTGTAATAGGGATCTTCAGTAGGAGAGGAGAAGGGTAGTGACTACCTTTAAGGACAGTGAGTTGTCAGGCCCATAGATTTTCATTGCAATGTGCTGCTTTGAGATCTTTATAATTTTCCCGAGAGAACCCAGAGTGGTTTTTGGATGGACAGCTTTCCATGCCCTGTACATTCAAGCTCCCAGAATAGGTGGTGGAAACAGGCAGGACATTGCAAAAGTCCCTTCCAGTTTGCTGTGTTGTTCTGGGATAAAACAGTACATGTCCCATGAATTCAGCTACTATTTATTCGATGTAGAGGGTGCATTGGAGGCATGTATTAACCTCCAAGGTGCTGGCTGCTTATGGGTCCCAAAGCCAGTAAACAGGAGTGAAGCCATCTCTTCCTAGGGTCCATAGTCCATCCCTAGTCCTGCATCCCCTCACATCCACGGTAGCATTGCCGACAGTAGCTGCCTTAATCCTGAAGGGAGCTGCAAAGCCAGCGCTGGGTGTGCCTCTCTCCACAATCTGGTCAGGCTGTCTTTTATGTACTCACATCCTCTAGTCTCTTGGAGATCGAAAGACAAGTTAACATTGGCAGTCTGTGAGTAAACAGGGCGGGGAACTTTTTGATGAAATTCTTTTTCATTGGAAAATGGCATGTTATCAAAACAGAAACCTTCTGTGGTAAGTCTCAGTTTGGAATAACTCCTGCGAGGGGTGCAGTTTCTAGGGAAAGAAAGCATCATCCCAGCCTTGCCTGCAACTTGGTGAGCTCCTGTGTGTGCAAGGTCTGGTGTCGAGACATGAGCCCGAATTTGGTCAGAAAACTCTCACATCTCGCAGAGTCCTCTGTTCAACGAGTCCATTAGCCTTCCTTGGGCTGTTTCATTCAGCCTCTTGCAGACATGTTTGCTTACTTACTCCTTTGTTTTCAAAAAAACAGGAAAAAAGGCTTCAAGAAAAGCCCATTTGGCTCAAAACCAGAATGGGAACAAAATGTTTCTCTAGCTGGGAAAAACATTGCCTGCACAGCTCTGTTGAAATACACAGTATTCAACCGGGCGATGCGAAGCCTGAGAGCAGGAGATACGGGGCCAGCAGAGCCCTGGGCACGTTTCTGATGGCTCCGCTGTGGGATGGAGCTTCAGAGGGGACAGGAAGCACACGTGGTCATTACCAGACTCTCTGTGCAACTTTCTTCTTTGTACAAGAAGGGAAAACAAGACAAAGAAGGGTTTAATGAATCACCCAAAGCCACAAAGCAAAGCTGGAAGTGGCCTGCCAGTCGCTTTTAACAACAACAAAGCAAAAGTATAAGTACTATATTGCGAGCAATTTTCTTTTTGGTTAGAAACTATCAAGAATGAGGGGTTCTCCTCTGGGATGACCTTTTATCCATCCCTGCCTGGCATCCTGGCAGGCTCTTCCTTGGCCGTCCAGTTGAGGTTTGCCACTGGTTGTGTCCACAGCCGTCCCCTCCGGCTCTTCCTTCACACAATTCTTCCTGCCCTTCCACTGCTGCAAAAAGTGGGGACCTGCCTGAAAAACTCCTTAAACACATGTGTTCAGACACCAGAGGAACACAGAGCATTTCATCCTTTTGCTGGAAACACGGGAGATTAAAGGATAAAGATTACTTACTCCCAATATACGGCACTTTGAACTGGAGTCTGTTTTTTTAAACTTTAACATGGGGGAAACGTGTGATGTTCCATCTCCTTGTGTTCCATCTCTGAGGTTGTTTTTGAGCACCTCCTTGTAGCTGTTTGACTTGAATCCTTTATAAGCGAGGCTGCCTGGGGAGATCCTTACAGCTTATAAATATAATCTAGGCCTTGGGCCCGTACAGCTCTCAGGAAGAATTAACTGGTTTGGAGCAGTAGACAGGCTTCTGAGCCAAGAGTACAAAACAAGAGAAATGGTAAGGGAAATAAATAGCCATCAACAAAGGAGACAAGCCCGAGGTTTGATCAGTATTTTGCTCTGCTAGAGCCTGTGGCAGAAAGACAAAGATATCCACCTAAGGAGGAAGAAATTAATGAGCCAGGTTTCACCCATTTACACAGCGTTTGAGGTACGAAAAATGCTCCATCCCGCTGAGGTACCTTCATCCAGGTCTTCTCCCTGCAGTGACCTTCCTCAGCCAGAGGCTGGATTTCATGTGCAAGGTTTTCCTTCGCCAGAATGTGAACTTCAAAGTGCGAGAAAAATGGGTCTCATCCAGCTGTAGGTCTGAGAGCGAGCGACCAAGAACTCTCGTTTTATTTATTTTTCTTTGGATTCTAATTCCCTCTTATTCTTTCTCCCTCTTTGGGGATAAAGCAGGATTTTCTTACCACTACAGCTGAGAATGAGAAACATGGTTTGTGTCCATGGTTCTCTACGGACGTTCCCTTTACGCTGCAGGTTTCTGCTCATGTCTCCAAAGCACGATCACCAGTTAGAACTGTCTGATTCGGGTAAGTGGAGCGGAGGGACAGCAGCCTCAGAGGAAGAAAAAGCACAGATAGGCCTTGGCCACAGCAAGACAGAAAAACACTAGAGATTCCAGAGCACTCCCATTAATTAAGACACTAGCCACATCCATCAGGAAAGTGCTAGGGTTAATTCAGCCCATGGCACAAGGCTGGAATCCTCTACAGGGAGCTTTTTAACTTGGTACTGGAGGGGCACCGTGTCCCAGTTTATTACTTAGGCCTTGACATCTATTGATGCTTAGTTCAAAGATTTTTAAAAACCATGTTATAAATGCTACAGCCCGCTCCACCCTTCTCCTCCCCACGCTGCCTCCTGCAAACCACGGGGGGAGTTTGGATCTGCCTGGATCAGCCTATTTTCTCACCCCTTTTGCCACCTCTTAGTGATTTCAGTAACCATAGAACAGCATCTGGGGCAATGTCAGATGTTCCCTTCAGCGCTCGCCCAGGAGGCCAGTGAGGAGAGGCCAGGACAGCCCCAGACATCCCACTCACCAGGAAAGCCATCCAGCAAAGCTGCACAATCCTTCTAGGGGACGAGGGGCAACGGGCACAAGCTGGAACATAGGAGATTCCATTCAAATATGAGGAAAAAGTTCTTTCCAGTGAGGGTGACAGAGCTGTGGAAGAGGCTGCCCAGGGAGGTCATGGAATCCCCTTCCCTGGAGGTTTTCAAGCCCTGCCTGGATGCAGTCCGGAGTGATGTGCTCTGGGCTTTAGCAGGGGAGATGGACTGGATGAGCTCTAGATGTCCCTTCCAACTCTGGAATTCCACGATTCCCTAATCTGTCAGCTGGAGAGCCCATGATAATCTCGCAGTGAAGTGTCATGAATCATGATGGTATTTTGTCTTCCCCTTGCACACGCTAACAGAGTGTGCTCAGTGCTCCTTTCCCTGAGCTGCATCTTTCTGTGAGATTTCACAAGGAAATGCTTCTCGTCTCCATAGGGCGAGCGCTGAGATTATGGCTGGTTACACTAGCTCCAAAGTAAACCAGAGAGAGAGCTACATGACTCAGTGCAGCCAAGCCTGTGAGGCAAAAATAGCAGGCTGGTGTGCTGAGATGATGGAGGGAATCAAAGAGACACTGTCTCCCAAAATTAAAATGTCTGCAAATGAGCTTTCAGCCAGTGCAGAGCCAAAAGAAATGTTTCTTCCATGGACTTATTTAGTTTTGAAATCTGAAAGGAAGCAGTTGCTAAAGACAAATGGACATTGTGCTGAAGGTTTTAGAAACGAGACATGGTGGCACAAAGACACTGATAGTGAAACTGCCATCACTGATCTCCATTGTCCAAGCCAAGAGGGACTGAATAAGCTTGAACCAAAGCCAGCAGAAGTGAATAGAAGTGAACGGGAAGATTCCCACTGCCTTTAATGAGTTTTGGCTCTGAACCTAGATGAAGAAACCTAACTAGCCATGAGCAAACGAGATTCTAAAAATCCTTTCACCTTTAGCAGAACAGAGGGGTATTAGTCAAAAAACAAAGGGAATCTGGTTATGATGCAGTTTTTTTCCAAGGTGGCCGTGTCCCACATTGAATAAAAAATCTGAGCTTCCCCTGTTGTCCTTGCATAGCTCAGCAGCAGCCACCAGGCTGGAACCTTAAAGGAGAAGATCAAAACTTCTCCTGGTTCCCCTAGCGGAAAGCTTCTGCTCCACCAGCCAAACTGCCTGGAAGGGAGGAGGTGGGCCACTGAAGAGGACGGAGGGCAACTATGAACAGCCACGAGTATAAACACAAAGCACTTCAAGAAAAAGAGCACCTGCTTCCAGGCTGTGATGTGTCCTTCTTATGACCTGCTGCAGCCCTGGGGCACTGCAAAAACAAGTCTTGTTGGCACAGTTAGTTGTAAAATTAAGGAAGAAGGTGCAGAGAGAGAGCTTATAGGAGGACAGCAGGACTCTTTCATATCTCTCTGTCCAGTTCCTGCTCACCTCAGGGAGTGGGTGTTGCAGGAACGCAGAAGAAATATTTCATACTCATTCATTGTCTATGCTTCGAATAGAAGCCAACCTTAGGAGACCATGATGGCTTTTGCAGATGGGCAGACTTGGATGTAAGAGTTTTTCTCAGCAAGGTCACCGAGTGAGTCAGTGCAGGGCCAGGAATAGCGCTCAGGACCAGCACGTCTGGGTGACTGTGTGGAGCTGGAGACAACAGGCTCTCCTTTGTCTCCCGGGAGTCACCGCCCCGGCCGGGGAGTCCAGCTCAGCCCCTTGTTTCAGCACAGTCTGTGCCATCAGTTTCAGAGATAAAGCATAGGCTTCTTGGATGCTATTTCCTGGGGGAATAAAGACCCAAAAAACCAACTAGGAAGACCATGCTGTTCTCAGTGACTGCATTTTGCCTGTAAATGAGGTCAGACGTGTTCTTCTGTGAGCTGCTCTGCCTTCTCCGAGTTTCTCCATTAGTGGTCTCTTAAGCTTAGTGGGATGTCAGACTTCAGGTGGGACGAACGGTCGAGCCATCAGGGCATTACCCTCCAGTTTCTAGCATTTTTCAAACTGCTCTTCCACCAAAGCCCACCTGTATGTTCCTGGAAAAGTCACTTAATCTCCCCATCCTTCCGTTCCTCATTGTGAAGCTGGGTTACATGTATATCCCAGAGACACAGGGCTCTCATTAAAGCTGTTCTCCAGACTGTGCAGTACCCCCAGGAACCGAGAACAGCAGTTGTCCTGAAGAAGTTGTCTCAGCCTGGCAAGATACTAGATTTATTTGCAAGGTGAGAATATGCTTCAGGCTTAAATGGGAGAAGGATGTCACTAGGGTCTCCCGTGGTGCCATGGCATGGGGAGGAGACTGACTGGTCCTGGCAAGATGAACTGAAACTGTGGCACAGCAAAGCCTGTACCCCATGGCAGGGGAATCTTGCTTGTTCTTGCTCATAATGGTCAGTAATGGGGGAAGCTCACAAGTGGAGAAATCTATGCTGCTCCTCCTTTTTAAAAAAAAAAGCCAAAGCTTTGTATTTTCTGGAGGCTAGTTACCTGCCATCTCACAGCCTGTTTACTAAGATTTTAAGAGCAAAGCAGTTATTTTTTCAAAGCCTTAATATCCCTAGCAATGCCACAAGGCTCTTTTGTACAGGGGTTCTTTGTCCTTTGGACATCACGAAGAATGAAAAATACCTCAGGGGTTTGGTACACTACTGACAGGGGTGGGAACAGCAGGGGCTTTCAGAGGACAAACAAGGATTTAAAAATCAGCAAGGTGGGCTCTGAAGACCGACTTGTGCATTTCTCATCCCTGCTTCTCTCCCTTATCAATTTTTTTGTGTAAATATTTGTCTTAGTCTCTTGGCTGGTGTGTTTGGCAACTGGGTCAAGATCTCTAATCACAGCAACCATTTCAGTTGGGTGTAAGGCGGCACTTTCTTCCGATGAGGGTTGAAACTCACAGCCTGTTTTAAAAACGCAACTGAAACGTGAAATGGCTGCTTAATCTTTTTTTTCTCTTGGCTTTAAGCTCCTTGGGCCAGCCTTGCTCCATTTCTCCACGCAGCGTGGAGTCTATACCGACTGCCGGAGAACTCGCCATCGGCAGCTCCTTTGCTCTGAAGCGGTGGGTCTCTCGGTAATGGGAGGTTTGTGGTGACAGTAGGTAACAGAAAACTTTCTCTTTTTCTCCAGAGACCAAGGACATCCTTTATTGCTAGATTGCTAGTAGATTTATTGCTCCTGGCTTCATCCAAGATGGGAGCGCTTGGCGTGAAGGCAGGTTGTGCCGGGGCAGCGATGCTGCGCAGAGGAGCTCGCCTGGGAGGCTGTGGCCATTGCACAGGTAGGGACCAAAGGAGAGCTCTGCTGGGACCACTTTGGGGTTGGCTCAGTCTCAGGCTCTGATGTCAAAAAAAAACCAGAAGGGACCAAATATCTCAAATAATGTTGGGAAAGAGGGGAGGAATTGCACTTCTCTCTGTCCACACAGTGTGTCACCCTTACTCCATGCCATTGTGCACTCATATAACATTTCTACGGGATCATAAATGACTTTTAAAGGACCAAACTTCATTGAGTTACTCACAGTCCATAAACTGACACTGTGCAGGTAAAATGGGGATTTTACTGGTGACATCTTTACCCTGCAGAAGGATTTAACTGGCAGCTGCTTTTGAAGGAAGAGGCAGCCTTGGGAAATGAGCCACTGAGGTCTCCTGCCAGCTCCAGTGGAGGGGGATGAAGGTTTTGCAAGGCCAAGAACTGCCTCTTCCTTCCCAGTGTTACTCCAGAGCACTAAGGAAAGCAGTTGTCCTTTCAGGCTTTCCTTCAGGATTCATAACTGAGCTTCCTATTTCCACTGGCCAAATGCTGCTGGCTGGAGCCAACAGGCACGAACACCAACACTGACAGCAGAGCCTCTTTGGAAAGATTTGACTGTTGCTTCCACACCAGCCAAAGACAAAAAGGGTTTCCAACTCTTCTTTCTCCTGCAGCTCCCCATGGCTTCAGATCTCCTGCATCTCCTTCAGCTGTACCATTTTGTCTTCCTGCAATGATGCATGATGGAGCCCTTCGTGTCCTCCCAGCAATTTTTGAGTCACACTGGCCTCTCACAGCCACCCTTCTGCTCCCTCTTTGTCACCAGCCTGTGCAGCCCATCAGCTCTTCTACTGCTCTCCTGCTTCAGCATGGTCCTGACCTTTCTTTGCAGCCTGTCCTACTCCATCAGCCTTCCTTGAGGTGTTACAGGTAGTGTTGTACTTTCACCCTCCTTACTTGTTTGGACAGTTACGCCGCATGTTGACATTGTCAAGGTCAGGCTGGACGGGGCTTTGGCAACGTCTAGTGGGAGGTGTCCCTGCCAATGGGAGCAGGAACTGGGTGATCTTCAAGGTACTTTCCAACCCAAACCATTCTGTGATTGTGTGATTCTATACCTCTGTCCATGCCTGGCTCCTGTGCTGTCCCAGACAGTGACAATACTGCTCTGTGCTCCTTGGGTTTTGTCACAAGCAGGTGAAAGCCATTGCGTTATTCTGTGTTTGACACGTACTACCACACCCTGCCCTGGGGAGGAACAGGTCTGGCCCAGGGCAAACTGGAGGGAACTTGTTTTGATGATAACATCACTCCCACTTTCCTTGATGAGGTGGTGATGATAGTTCCTGTGGATAGAAGCGAGGTGCAGGATTTGAAAATTGCAAGGTGTCTCCTTTCCAAGGAAAGATGTCGTTGGATTGGAGGTGTACCTGCAGGGTAGGATTTCATACATCTTTCTGTTCCCCAGCAACATTGGCTTTATTACTCCATTTCAGCAGCTTTTTGTTAATCTAGTAGAGGTACATTGCAGTGGCCTCAGAAAACCCGGCACTTTCCGTGGGACTGTTTGAGGAGTAAAGGGCTATTCAAAATGCATAAAGGTAGCAAAATATGGCAGATGGAAACTGATACAGAGATGCAACAAACAGCCTTTCAGAAGGCACTTTCTGCCAATTTTATGCACTCTATTAAAATGTAATAGGCATGAAACCACCAAGGTTCTGCAGAAATCTTAACGCTTTCATATAAATTGTTTAAAAATATATAAGCTGCGTCTTCTGTCAGTGTCTGTTGGCAAAATCAGTAGAGCTATGCTGATACACGCTGTCTGTCGTGTAACTGACTCACAAATGAGTGCTCTGCCAAAGGCTGCTGGACTGTGGTCACGAACTGTAGACTGAAATTATTAGCCTGTATTACAGCATATGGCGTTCTTCAAGAAGAGTTTTTTCATTTAGTCCCATGGACATGAGAATAATTCTACAGCTTGATGGCTGAATAATAGCATCCTTCCAATCCTTCCTCCTAGCCCTGGAAACCCATGCTGAAGTTTAGATATCCCGTTGACAAGTAATGTCATGACATTCGTACAGCTCTGATATTAACTCAATTCCGTGTGATTTGACTGCTCTTTGTCCCCTTCCTTAAGTCAAGAAAGCAATGGCCCTGAATGACAAGGAAAATATCCTGGGGTCAGCTGCTAATACTTGCTTTTTGCCATCCTGTTTGGCAGTAGCTTATTACCAGAGTTGGCCTGGACAGCAGTAGTGATTTTGCAATGGTTTGCGATGTTATGGTGATAAATGACTATTTACTGCTTCAGTCTCATAGCAGTGTTGATGTCACTCCTCCACTCCCGCCAGACAAAAATCAAGATAGGGAAAATGTTCTAGAAGAGAAGAGAAATGGATCTCATTTTAATAGTGAGTGACCACTGAACACTTCCCTTCCCCTGGGTGAGCGTCTTGGCTTCCTCCTTCCCATGGGCCACATCCCTCTGGCAAATATGGTAGTTGCTTACACTGAAAAGTTGTGCTATTCAGTTCCAGTCCCAGCTTCTTTTAATGCAACCTAGCAGCTGGAAATGAGGAGGAGAGGCACCAGCATGGGAGCAGCCAGCTCCCTCTGCTTCTTCTGCAGCCGGCCTGCACCCCGTAGTGTGGGGCTGCTGACTTTCCTGAGTGGCAAAACAGCACTTCTTTCCTTTGGAGGCCAATATTCCTTCTGCTTTTTGCCCAGGATGGGGAAGAGAGGCAGGTTTAAGACCTGTGGGATGCTTGCCTGCTTGCAGTGCATATCTAAGGGTGCTCCTAAGAAGTAAGACTCGGTTGGGAGCAGCACAAAGGAATAGGTGAGGGAGAAGCAGCTTCCTGTGATGCTTTCCATTTGGCACAGAAACATTTAAGGACATAAGACCATCTGTAGTACATCATATCAGATTCATCTACTCCATCATCCTGTCTTACAGTGGCTCAAATTGGAGGCATTTAAGAAGGCAGGGAGGAAATAGTCTTTTCCAGGATTAGTTTCCCAGCTTGCACCCGTCTGGGCACCCACTGACGGAGAGAGGTGGTGTCAGCTTGCTTAATAACTCTAGGTGTCTTTGTCTGCTGTGACCTTAACCACTCTCCTCTCGAGGGCATCTATGCTTTTAGTACCCACAGCAAAGTGTTTCCCAGCCTGGCTGCAAGGTGCATGCAGCAACATCTCCTTTGCCTTCTTTTTGGCACAGCTCTCTGCAGCCCCACCACCCTCCCTGTGCCACTGCCAGGACTTCACAGACCACAGCATTCCCTGCCTCTTGCAGTTCCCTGCTTTCCAGATTGGAAACTCCCGGGTTGCTTAGCCAGTCCTGGCACTGAAACTGTTCCATATCACCTTATATATATGTATATATTTTTTTTTCTTTTAATCTTTCCAATGGAGATGACTTGAAAATAACTTCCTCTGCAGCTCTGGAACAAAGGGCCCCAAGGAGTGATGGAGCCAGTTGAGGTGGGGAAGGTTTTGGTTCCCATAAACCCATAATACATACTAGGAGAACTCTAGAGAGTTTCCCACCAGCCAAGAAAATAGAGAAGCCAAGCAGAAAGCACTCTTGAAACTATTTGGGAAATGCTGGGAGCCTTTCTGAGACAAACTGCCCAAATGTCTGAGTCTGTTTACTTCTGTGCTTAGTTCAGGTTTTGTTTTCACCCACGCTCACACTTTCTGCTGTGGCCTCACCAGAATGCTTGGAGAAGCCACGTGTGTGTGATACCCTCCAAAACCATAAACCCTCATTCAGCATCACCATCTCTGTACCCAGAGCCCTGCAGAGTTTCATTCTCTCTTTCCTTTCCCTTCACACAACTGACCTGTGTGGCTTTCCCCCAAATGGCAGCGACTTTAGGATCCCTCCCTAACGCTGAGAAGCTCAACATGAAGTGCCTTAGAGGAGAGTTGACCAGAAAGAAAATGTTTATCTCTTTCTCATTCTTTAAAAACCTCTCGAGATGAGGATGTAAATTCACCAGTAAACCCCAGGCGCAGACTGGGATGAGCCCACAGTCTTGCTATGGAGATCATGGTGGACATCTGACAGTGCATTCGACCCTGCCTTCCCAAAGGTTCATCCTGGACAGACCACTGTTACCAGGGGCTATCTAACTATACGATAGTTAAAAGCAATGCTCCAGATCATTTCTCTTTTCAGCTGCCTGTGGTCTCTTGCCACGTGTTGTCTCTGATGTGACAGAGGCCCTGAGAGCCATTATATGGGAAACTCCGGGGAAAATGGGAAAGCTGCTTATTTTGCTTGGCATACCAATGATTGTTCTGGCCAATTGGAGTCCGGTTCTGTGTGTGTTTATCTCACACTTTATTATTTGCATGGCCAGTCCTGGTATGGGCTTCAGGGGCTGGTGGTTTTGCAATTTGTACAACCCTTGGTCTGCCTGCCTTTGCTGTCCTCCGCTCCCGTTGTGGCAGTTTCCTTTTTTATTACCACTTCCTCCTGAGGGAGCAGTAATTTATGGTCAGAGGTTAACCTCATTTGCTGAAACATCCCGCTTCTGTGCCAATAGATCTATAAAAATGGAGAATGGGGATGAAGAGACGGGAAATAAATAAAAGAGATGTTCTTCCAATGGCACACAGAGCTATTGTTGTAGAGACACAGAAACAAAGGAATTTCTGTAGTGGCTGAGATCAACATCAAATCCAGCGTTCTGCCTGTGTCAGGAGAGCGTGGCAATATTTGGGAGGAAAAGGACAACCTGTTGGATCGACAGTGGCCAGGAGTGGTCTGCTCTTGCTCACATTGCTCTGCTCTTCGACCCTGCCTTCAGGTCTGCTTTCCATTCTCCATCCAGCACTGTCCTCTCAGCTGATGTCTTCTGGCCTTCTCCCCAGCAGCCACCAAGAGCAAATGGTCGCCTGTTGTTGGCCATGGTTGTTGGTTACTGGGGTCAGTAGATCAGCTCCTAGAATTAATGGTGGCTCAGATGCACTTACACTGTTTGGAGGCTGTTGAGGCAGTGTGAGCTGAGCAGTAATAATCCAGCTCCTTTGCCAAACTGTGGGGCTTGTAGTTCTCACTGAGTCTCCTTCCCATCTCCACTGGGGTGGGGGTTAATAGGAGAAGCTCTCTAGTTCACAGCCACAGGTGGGCATCCAGTGTGTCTCAGCCGGCCTCAGGCTTCGGTCCCCTGGGTATAATGAAGCTAATTCAGTTTCCTTGGTAGAGCTCAGTCCTAATTTCGGCTTCAGCATGGATGGTTCTGTTGGCACTCGCTGGATGGAGCAGTTTATCAGCCTTGGCTGATGGCTGGCTAGCTCTGCGGTGGCTAAAGCAGTTGATATGTTCCTAATTCGGTCCCCCAGAAATGGGCCAAATGTGACAAGGTAATAATTTTAGGTGCAGGGGTCATGTTTGGCTAAGAGGAGTCGGCAGCTTTCCAGAAACTGAAAGAAAATATTCTAGCTACAATAAAGAGCACTATAAAGCCTAGCTTTAAACAAATATTAGGCTTTGGCACTGACTGGAAGAAGCCAAATTCCAGCTGCCGATAGGATGCCCAGCTCCCAGGAATGTAATCCAAACGCTCCCTTTGCCTCAACAGTGTCATCATCTTTTGGATCACAAAAGCCCCAAAGTGTTGTCTGTCAAAGTGATTTTGAACATAAGTTAAAATTATGCAGGGAAGCTCCTGTAATCAGCTACAGCCCGACACGGGGTCTGTTACTCGCTGCAGAGTCTGCAAAAACCTTCATCCAAGGGCACCTCAGCTCTTCTCCATCCTTCTCCTAGCGCGGCCCTGCCCTGTCTCACACAGACTCACCAGAGCTTGTAATGCAGAGGTAACGTCAGATCATGAACCCCAGTCCCGTCCAAAAATTCCCGTGAAAAACTTATCTCGAGGTTACTCATCCCTGTGGTTGTTTTTTGGCGGGTCCCCTTTGGTGAGCTGCCCTGAGTTGTGTGTTTACTGGTGGGAACAGGGTGGGGATGGCTGTTGCACCGAGTGATTATAAATACACGCCGCATCCTCTCAGCAGCGGATAAAGCAACTCCCCTGGCTTGAACCAAGTGACTCCAGCTCGACTTTCAGAGCACCCAAACTGCGTGATTGTGAGATTCCCTGGTGGCAGACAGAACATCCTGGAAAAAAAAAACCAAACCCCAAAGCCTAAACAAAACAGCCTTCTGTGAGCTAAATACAGGGATACACAGGAAAAGCTTTTAATCTTGGATTGACCATCGTAATTGTCCTGTCTTCCTCTTCTCTAGAGAAAATAGGGATCCTATAAAACAAGCTTTACTACCCAAGACATGTTCTGATAAATGTGAATGGGAGAGGGTGGGGTGGGAGAGGAGGGAGAACCTCGAGAAAGAATGAAACCCCAGTCTGGGACTGAGGACATTAATGCAAAACCTCGAGCTCCCAGAATAAATAGGCACAATTTCTCCAGGAAAAACGTAGATGAGCAACATCAGTGTTGCATTTAATTTTCTTTCCTCTCTTATGGATAGTTGTTTTCCTGGGGATTAATGAACATTTTAACTGCTCAAAATCCCACCTCTGGCAGGAGAACAATGGCAGGTATTAAAAATGTAAATCCCGCTGAACTAAATGCAGTTCAGCTCTGCAGAGACCAGGGGGTGAAGATTTGGGGTCCATGTCCATGTGGAAGTTTTCTTCAGGCTACAGGTTCTCTCTGGGGCATTCAGAAGAAGAGGTTTGGGCCTTTTGCTTCTCCTGTCCCAGGCAGAGCTTGGCCAACTCTGACCCCAAAGAGAGGTATCCAGGATCCCACTGCATTCAGTCATACATCCCAAATTTCCACATCATCCTCACACAGCCAGGCTGGTCTTGAATCTCCTTCTCTGGCCACTTGGTTCAAGTCAGTCTTTATCCTGAATCCATCCCTGCTCCAGAGACAGGGATTTGGTGGGGAGGTAGTGTGAGGAGGGGAGCATTGAGAAGATGGACCCCAAATAAAAGCCAAATAAAAGAGTGGGTGTATTAATGACAGGAGGCCCACATCCTGCACCAGGAGAGACCCCTAGGAAAAGTCATGGCTGTTGTAGGAACACGTGTGAGGACGCATACTGCCCCTTGCACGAGGGAGCAGCTGCCCAACCCACGGTCCTGTCCCTGGGCACCGAAGCAGCAGGGCAGAGGTTGAGTTTGCCAAGCAGGTTGGTTCGTGCCAGACGCAAGGTGTGGTACCAGGGCAGTCGGGGTTGACTATTCGGTGTATTTAATGAGCTAACAAAAATAGTCCTGTCAACATTGCTCTGGCTGGCATTCCTCTCTGTGGTGATGGTGTGTCTTGGACTGAGCTCCTAGTGGGAATGGTCATTCCCATGTGCAATAGACAGCAAAGTCCCCACTGATGTCTACAGGAACAAGCTCTGTGTCTTTGGATTGGCTTTCCCCCCCCGTGAAATGCTTCCAGAGCAGCTTCCCCAAATGTCTGCACATTACATTTCTTTTTCTCCTTGCAGTAAATACCCATGTAGTCTCCAATGCCGAATTTCGGGACCTTTATTTGAACACAAAAGATTTAATTTTATTATTTCATTCTCAGGCATAGGGTGAGGAGACACAGGTGACGTTGACTCCTCCTGTGCTTCTGCAGCAAGACATACACGGTGCTCCTCTTCCTCAGGAGCACCAGCCTGGGAAGAATCTGGCAGAGCACCAGCAAGGGCAGGAGACGTGCTCTTCTGCTGGTGGCTGTGCTCCTCCCCTGTCCTTTCGGTGCTCAGGTTGCTGGGGCAGCCGGGCTGCTCCTGGGGACGATCCTCAGGAACATGGGGTTGACCCAGATGGTGTGGATGGTGTTTTCCATCTCCTTCACATCCAGGGCCCCTGGCTGCTCCTCTGCCGCTGCCAAACCTTTCCTGCACCCCTTGAGGGGCACTGGCAGGGGCAGCCTCTCCTGTGCCTCTGGGCCCCTGCTGTCCTGTGCGTGGGGCTCAGGTGTGGGCTGAGCTGCAGGGGTCTTGTCCTCCGTCTGGGTGCCTGTGTCCTGGCAGCTTGGTGACACCTCCTGCTGGCAGGGTGCGGGGCTGGTGCCGAACACCTTGCAGAGCACATCGTTGGTGATGCTCTACACGGTGTCCTTCAGCACTGTGGGGCTGATTGGCGTCAGACTCATGCCTCTGCCGCCCTCCCGCTGGCGGCCCTGAGCTGGTGGCACTGGCTGTCAGCGGGTTCTGGCCCCAGCGCTGTGGGCCATTGCCCCAGTTGGTGGCAGGGAGGGAGGGAGTGCCTGGTGCTGGCAGGTCTCTGTGGCCAGAGAACTTGTAGAGTGGGGCAGATGGTTGGACTCGATGATCCCACGGGTCTCTTCCAACCAAAATGATTCTATGGTTCCAATATATGGTTCCTCTCTACAACTGCTTGAAA
>VZTM01023399.1:1196-16317 GCA_013400555.1 Jacana jacana | reverse complement strand
AGCTTAGGTTACACAAAACTTTGCTATTTTCTTTTGTATGCCTATTATTTACTGAAATAACCACCTGTTCAGTGTCACCAAAGATATAAATGAAGATTATCCTGATGTAAAGATTTCCCAGTTTAAAACTGTTAACTCAGTCCCAGTGCAGAATTATTTTGTAAACAACGGAACAGCCTAGCAGGGACCTCCAACTGTTCAATGAACATTAGTTATTCTACAGAAAATCTGAACTATAGGCAACCACATCAGAAGTTTAAAGTTGACACTTGTCTTTCTGCGTAAATGTATTCTTTCACAAAGAAACTATTAACTGCCTTGGGCTTTACTGACTTGTAACAACACAGGAATAGAGTAAGGCATGATAGAAACAAGGTATTGGAAATACCATTATAAGGTATATGGAAGAGATGAGATGTTGGGAGGTGAGAGGGGATACAGTATTAGCTAAGATGAAGACAAAAAATTGCAGAACTGTTGCCAGTAAAGTGAAGAACAACTTTTAAAATTATGGTGATTTGAGAGAAAGGGCTTAGAGGACTCTAAATGAAGTAGGACTGAATGAAATCAGTAGCTGGCCATGACTTCAGATTTAAGTACACATGACATTTGTTGTATTAAATATTTAGTCTACAATGTAGTCTATGGGTTTATATTTCCATTGCATTATCAATCTTAATAATTCTAAAACCTTTTTTATTTTTGCATTCTCTCTAATTCGTATAACACAATACAAAACCAACTAAAATCTGTATTCCAAAGCTTAGGGGAGTTGCACTGCAGATATCATCACATAAAAATGGAAATGTAAATAATATGAATACAATCTATAGACAGATGAACATCTGAAGGCAATGTACTTCAGCCAATTCAACTGTATGGAAGACAGAAAGGTGTCTTGGACATCAAATTGTAACATTTGAAATGAAATTAAAATAAATTGTTATTTCAAATGTATTTTATACAAATGAAGCAAAGACTAAAGTTCATAGTGTTAGTTGCTCAAATCCTGGAAACAGTTATGAATCCAAAGTTCATCATATAAATGACAAGTCCTGCAATTTTTCTTAAACAAGACATAATGAGCTTACATTTGGATGGTCCTCCAGAAATAGAAAACTCATTCTGTTTCTAAGTCTGATGAATCTACAATTAATTCCTCCAAAAGGTAACTTTTCAGTGGAAATTTGTACTATCCTCTACTTTTTCTCTATATTGAATAACTAGCCCACAAATTTTAAAACTGTTTCTGTTTTTGTTGTAGTGAAAATTTGCTATTCTCCGTGGAAATTCTTATCCATTAAGTATGCTGGAGATTGAACTATTTTTTTTGTACATGACGTATTAGACAACTCGGGCTTCATTAGAACGTAACCCTTTTATTATTAAAAGATATTAGAAGCAAACAATAGACAATATCCACATGCAGAAATAAACCTAAACAACATTCAAAGTTTTTTAAAGAAGTAGTTTTGTGCAAAACCATGCATAAGATACAACTGAGAAATCCAGTTTACACACAAACACAATGTAGTTGAAATGTCTCAAAATTCTGGGCCACAGCAGATCTGGCAGAGTTATTTTGAGACCCACCATTGCATTCTGGTCAGTGTCGCTTTTTATTTCACTGACATTTGTAGGTACTTTTCAACAGACAGAATTTTACCTTTTATGAAAGAAAGGAAAATTTTTAAATTTACAAATAATTTGGTTTCATTACAACCCAATAAGGATTCTTTGTGGAATCCTTGTACAGATGATTTGGGAAATAACTTTTTTCTTTTTTACAATTTATATTTCTACACAGCATTAAGAATATACCAAAGTGACTTCCAACTCAAAGCAACGGGGCAACATAGAGCTGGCTGTTAAAGCACTTTTTAAAGCCTGCTGCAAAGTCATGGGAAAAACATGCAAGTGAGAGGTTGTCAAGAGAAAACAGTATAAAAAAAAAATAAAATGCCTTCTTTCCAGAGCAAACATCCACATTGGAAGCTATTGCTCTAAGTTATAATTACTGGAACTATGAAAATCAGAATGAATAGACAAAGTTATTGCAACTACTTCTGAGGAAATAAGAGAATGTGCAAGTGTTTATTTCCAACTGTTGTTTATTTTAAGGCAAAAGTTCTATAATGTGGAATGACCACAACTTTTTTTCTTTGCAAGGTGAAAATTATGACACTTACCATCTTTTCACTGTATTTTGCCATCTAAAATCCTGTTTTCCAAGCCATATTGGGTCATTAAAATATTAAAGAAATGGTTTATTACCGTACTAGTGGACATCACCATGTTGAGACCCATTCCAATGACGTTTCCATAGTAACTGATGGAAAACAGCAAAGGAAAACTGGAAAAGATGACACTGAAAAAACAGAGTAACTCAACTTTCTGCCATTTTGTTTCTGTAAAGTGCTCATTGTGTCCCTGGTTCAGCATAAAGTTGCATGTGTTATCTGTTTAATTACCTTGTCAGAAAATTTATTCTTGAATGGAAAGTTACTACAATATGATCCCACCTATTTTTGTAGCACAGTGGTGTGACCAAAGTTTGCTAGTTAGTGTCCTCAAGTCTCCATTTGTGTACATCTATTTTGAGATAAGAAAGAATTCACTACTCTTTTGCAAATGCTTTCATGGTAGACCATTAAACAAATTTGCCTATGTACTTTAGCTCTCCCAGAGTGAGGAGAGGAAAGGGAACAAAAAGGAGGGGAAGTCCAAGCCTCTGAGCAAAACTAGAACCAAGCTTCTGGATTCCTATATGGGGTCCAAAAGCCAGGGCTTCTAAAATTATTACTTGATGTAGTCCAACATTTTCAACAACATCAGAAGGGACTTTTCAGATTACCTAGTCCAGTCATCAATCTAACACTAACAAAAAGTATCACTAAACCTTATCACTAAGCAAATGGTTCCAGTCAGGTATAGTCCTCAGCTGAAACATGGTCTGAATATTAAACTTAACAACTTCATGGAAATTATGGAACTATCAGGAATAGCTGAAAGGTAGAAGAAAACCTGAATAGATCCTACTAAAAGTCAAGTTCTCTTTCTAAATTTACCTTCAAAGTTGGTCTTAATTAGAGTTCATCTTAATGAGTTTCATTGAGATGAGCATCATTTTAACTACCAGAATTACATCCATTATAAGCTTTACCACAACAGTTTCTGAACCATATGGTAGTGGTGTCACAAAAACTGAGGACACAACAGCGTTTACAGACTTTGACATTCTACACATAGACTTTAGAAGCTTGTAGTGAGGGCAAGATAATTTAAAGATGATTAGAAAATGTAATGAGGAATAAAAATATAATCTCAGAGAAAGAGTTGGGAAAAGAAAAAAAGAAATTAGATTAATTCACAGTTGAGAAAAATGTTTAGAATCTTATATTTGGAACAGATTCATCCACACCTAATTTTTCATCTAGAGAACTTCCATTAAATTTCATACATGTTGAATGAGAGCTAGAAGGGAAGCTAGGAAATATAGATGTTATGGAGGAGCTGTACAGAATATACTCCCTCTTAACTAATTTCCCTAAGTCATGTCAACTTTCCTATGCTAAAGTAGAATCATAGAATCATTTAGGTTGGAAGAGACCCTTGGGATCATCAAGTCCAACCATCAGCCCTACTCTACAAGTTCTCCCCTACACTAGATCCCTCAACACCACATCTAATCTGCTCTTAAACACAGTCAGGGAGGGTGACTCCACCACCTCCCTGGGCAGCTGATTCCACTGACTGACCACTCTCTCTGTGAAAATTTTTTTCCTAACGCCTAGCCTAAACCTACCTCGCTGCAGCTTGCAGCCATTCCCTCTTGTTCTGTCGCTCATTGCCCGTGAGAAGAGACCAGCACCAACCTCTCTCTACAACGTCTGTAATACAGCCTCTCTATGGCTGTTTGTGCCTGGGCTAAGACCCACAGTGAAGAGAAGNTTGAAGGCCATGCCATTAACATTGGCCCATGTATCTAGTCTGTCCAAGTCCTTCTGTAGAGCATCCCTGCCCTCAAGCAGATCAATACTTGCACCCAACTTAGTTGGTAAGTAAAGTAAACACTGCAAGTAAACACTAAATGTTTCCAGTATAACTATCAGTTTAATAATAATTTTTGTTCTCACACTCCAAGAATCTTGTACTCCAAGAAGAGAGCACAGCAGATTTACATATTCTTTATTGCCTTTTAGCGATATCAATTCAAAAGGAAAAGGAAACCCTGTGCTTACTGAGTTGAAAGTGAATGTAAATTACAATGCAGATTCAAGGAAAAAGGAAAAAAATTAGAAATTATTAAAATGTATATAAAATGTTATTTAGTATCCTGAATCTTCCTGCCAGGCTTTCAATGAATATGTGATATCTTTGACACAAATAATGCTACCAGAGTGACATTCTGTTTGCCTTCAAATTATTGTTACCCTTATTTACAAGATGAAGTTGGCTGAAAAATATAATTCTATAAATTACATAAAAAGCATACCCGTATTTGCATAGAAATAATAATTACTAATGTTTAAGAATATATATCTCCTTAATATGCTTGACTGTGTGGTGAACACACCTGTATATTTTAAGGTGCTTAGGCAGTATTTGTCTGGTTCTATGTCATTGAACTTCCCTATCTAGTGGGCCACTGTCATTAAATATGTGCAGTTAAGAATGACTGAAAAGAATTTCAGAAGTATCTGCTTTCTTCTATGGGATGAAATACATATGCATGGATATCTGTGCAGTTTCATGTGCTGATCAGAGACTGTTAGTGTCATACACAGTATATACAATGCTGATGACTTCCTCCCATATATTTCTTCTAGTGGCAACTCTTTCAAAGAATAACAGAATTTTCACGTTTGGAAAGGACCTCTGAGATCGCTGAGTCTAGTCATACACAAAAGCACAGCCCACACTGTACAATCTGGGCCACTATAGCATGCCCCAAAGTGCCACACCTAGACATTTCATAAATGCCTCCAGGGATGATGACTCAATCACCTCCCTGGGCAGGCTGTTCCAGTGCCTGACCACTCTTTCAGTAAAGTGATTCTTCCTAATATCCAGTCTAAACTTCCCCTGCCACAATTTCAGAGCCTTTCCTTGGAAGAAGAGGCCAACACCAACCTCTCTACAACCTCCTTTCAAAGAGCTGTAGAGGGCAATGAGGTCTCTCCTCAGCCTCTATTCCAAACTAAACACGTCTAGTTCCCTCAACCTCTCCTCATAGGACTTGTTCTCTAGACCCCTCACCAGCTTGGTAGCTCTCCTCTGGACACACTCCAGCACTTCAATGTCCTTCCTGTAATGAGGGGCCCAGAACTGAACGCAGTACTCCCAGTGAGGCCTTACCAGTATCAAGTGCAGAGGCACAATCACTTCCCTACTCTTGCTGGACTTGCTATTCCTGATACAGGCCTGGATGCTGTTGGCCTTCTTGACCACCTGGGTACACTGCTGGTTCATGTTAGGCCGTCTGTCCACCAGCACTCACTAGTCCTTTTATGCTGGGCAGATTTCCAGCTACTTTTCCCCAAACACGCATGGAGTTGTTGTGACCGAAATGCAGGACCCAGCACTTGGCTTTATTGCACCTCATACAACTGGCCTTGGCCTAACAATCCAACCTGTCCAGGTCCCTCTGTAGAGCCTTCCTACCCTCAAGGAGATCAACACTCCCACCTAGTTTAGTATTGGCTGCAAACTTACTGAGGGCGCACTTGATCGTCTCGTCCACATCATTGACAAAGGTATTAAACAAGACTGGCCCCAAAACTGACCCCTGAAAAACACCACTGGTGACAGGCCAGCAACAAGATTTCACCTCATTAATCACAGCTCTCAGAGCATGGCCTTCCAGTCAGTTTTTTACTCATCGAAGAGTACACTTGTCTATGCCATGATTTGCCATCTTCTCCAGGAGAGTGCTGTGGGAGATGGTGTCAAAGGCTTTTCCAAAGTCCAGATAGACAATGTCCACAGCCTTCCCCCCAACCAGAAGATGGGTCACATGGTCATAGAAAAGAGATCAGGTTGGTTAAGCAAGACGTCCATCTTATAAACCTATGCTGGCTGCCCCTGATCCCTTGGCTGCCCTGTACTTGCAGCGAGAGCTCACTCCAGATGATCCTCTCCAGGACCTTCCCTGGTACCAAGGTCAGGATGATCTTTCAAGACTGATCAGAAATAAGTTAACAAGTAATCTCTCAGCAGTTTTTACAGCACATTCGCCACATTTTGAAGTAACTACTTGAGTTCCACATAGGAAGCCTACCTTGCCTGGTGACTTCTACAGGGCTTCATTGACATAAAATAGTGCTAAATACAAGCATAAGAGCTTGTCAAAAACGAGCAAAGAATGATCACTGGCTGTTAAATAAACATCAGTCTGTTATTAAGTGATAATGAGCACAGATCTACTAAGTTAGTTTTATTTTATCTATCTAGAACCAGATGTGGTAATCAAATACTGTGCACTGAAAATAATTGCCTAATGCAGAAGAAAGAATTTAGGAAATGGGTATCAAGTGAAATGTAAGAAATTCAAAAGATACTGCTCATTTCCATGTCCAGTGAGCTTTACAAAAATGTTTTGTAGAATTCTGACATGTGCTTATTTCTTTGGCCATAAGATTATCATGTCAATATCACTAAAAACAGGAGTTGGCCTCTGTAACGGATACTTTTGCGAAGCTTATTCAGTGTTGCATTTAAGTCTGCATCAGGGTACCAGAGTACCACTGTGAAGAAGCACAGTACTAAATCTTAAATAGTTTTATAGTTTCTACTGTTTTATTAGTGGGTTTATTTGTTAATTTTCTCTATTTAGAGAGCCCTCCGTCCAGAAAAGTTGGCTTTCTGAAAAATATATAACTATAGGAATTAACTTGCCATACAGAGAGAGAGATGTGAATTAGTGTTGCTCAAGTTCTTTCTGAGTGTATAATTAAACTGGTCCTTAATATAATGATTTAATATCTTTAATGTCAATAATGGAAACTCCTTCATAGAATAAAATTGGAAATGAAAGACCAGCTGTTCATGATGAAAACGTTACTCTTATTTTCTGTCTTTCAACAGCTTGGTAAGTCACACATGCTCTTCCATGTTCTCACCAGTAAGGAGAAGTAGGGAATGTGAAGATCAAGGGCAGCCTTGGCTGCAGTGACCATGAAATGGTGGAGTTCAAGATCCTTAGGGCAGCAAGGAGAGCATACAGCAAGCTCACTACACTGGATTTCAGGAGAGCGGGCTTTGACCTCTTTGGGCCAAAGCCCTGGAAGGAAGAGGGGCCCAAGAAAGCTGATTAATATTCAAGAATCACCTCCTCCAAACACAGGCGCAATGCACCCCAGCAAAGAGGAAGTCAGGCAAAGTTCCAGGAGAAACAGAATGAACAAGGAGATCTTGGACAAATTTAAACACAAAAAGAAAGCCTACAGAGGGATGAAGCAATGATAGGTAGTCTGGGAGGAATAGAAAAAAATTGTCTGAGCAGTCAGAGATGAGGTTAGGAAAGCTAAAGCCTTGATAGAATTAAGTCCGGCCTAGGGTATCAAGGACAATAAGAAAAGCTTCTACCTGTACATCAGTGATAAAAGGGAAACCAGGGAAAATGTGCGCTCTCTGCAGTAGGAAATAGGATCCCTGATTACCCAGGATTTAGGTACCTGGGACTGGGACAGCCAACATGGCTTCACTGAGGGCAATTTGTGACTGAAAATTTTGATGGTCTTCTATGACGTGTTTTCGGCATTGGTGTATAAGGGAAGAGAAACTGGCATCATCTGCCCAGATTTATGCAAAGCATTTGAACTGTCCTGCACGACATTCTTGTCTCTAAATTGGAAAGATGTGGATTAGATGGATGGACCACTCACCAGATAAGGAATTGGGTGGATGGCTGCACTCAAAGAATTGCAGTCAATGGCTTGATGTCAAAAAGGAGAACAGTGACAAGCAGCATTCCTCAGGTGTCGGTATTGAGATATTTGTCAGCAACATGGACATTGAGATTGAGTGCACCCTCATCAAGTCTGATGATGACACCCAAGCTGCATGATGCAGTCCATGCATGAGAGGGAAGAGATGCCATACAGAGGTACCTGGACTGGCTTGAGAGGTGGGCCTGTGCAAGGCCCTGCACATGGGTCTGGGCAATGCCAAGCACAAATGCAGGCTGGGTGGAGAATGGATTGAGAGCAGCTCTGAAGGACTGGGGATTGTTGCAGCTCAACATAAGCTGGCAATGTATGCCTGCAGCTCTAAAAGCCAAATGCATCCTGGGCTGCATCAAGTGTGGATTCAGGGAGGTGATTCTGCCCTTCTATTCCACTGTTATAAGACCCACTCTGGAATACTACATCCAGATCTGGGGCCACCAACTTAAGAATTACACAGACCTGTTGGCGCAGGTCCAGAGTGTGGATTCAGGGATGACTAGGGGTCTGGAACATCTCTTATGAGAGATGAGAGATCTCTTATGACAGGCTGAGAGAGTTGGGGTTGGTCAGTTGGGAGAAGAGCAGGCTCTACTGATACTTTATAGCAGCCTTCTAGCACTTAAAGGAGACCTACAGGAGAGATAGGAGGGAACTCATAGTGATAGGATGAGGGATAAAGGCTTTAAACTGCAAGAGGGTAGATTTAAATGAGTTGTTAAGAAGAAATTCTTTACTGTGAGGGTGGCGAGACACAGAAGAGAATGCCCAGAGAAGCTTTGAATGCCCCATCCCTGGAAGTACTCAAGATGAGGCTGGATGGAGCTTTGAGTAACCTGGTATAGCAGGTGGTGTCCCTGCCCATGGCAGGGGTATTGGAACTACATGATCTTTAAGGTCTCTCCCAGTCCAAACCATTCTATGATTCTATAATAAAACTAGTCAGATTACGTTGTTTTATCCTCACATTTACTATGTTGTTTGTCTTGACTTTCAACTACTTCCATTTGATTACATAAGTCATGAGAACTACTGAAAAACTAGAGGGATTTATTTTGGCAACTTGTGCTTTAAAAGATCTTTCAACAAAGAGATCTCAAGCTTCAGCAAAATAAACATTTCACTGAATAAACATCAAACATAAGCATGCAAACCAGAAAGTCTGTTCCACATAAAGTACATAACATACACAAGTTGGCATACAAGCTTTTACTCTGGTTTATACTATTCTGTGTTCTCCAGAATCAATTAAAAGTTCTAAAATATAAAGCACCAAGATTTGGAAAAAAAACACATTCAGAATGTTGACTGCAACTTAGTTCCAGAGCTAAGAATTGATGCAAATATTGTAATTATTTTAAAAGGATATATGACTGAAGTAGTCATTAGAAGCAAATTTCTTAAAGACTCTCAGGGTTTTTTTTGACATTTCTGTTAGGTTTGACTTCTAAATGTATATAGACTGTATAGTTTCCTCATGATTTCCATTTACTTAAACTTCCTTATTGTAATTAACTTCCTTCTTCTCTGCATTGCACATCAGCATACCACTAAAAATTTACTTGCCCTTTCCTGTAGCAGCATAAACATGCCTTTAGCAAATTTTGGGTTTTTTTTTTTCTTCCCCTCCCTCCCCCTCGATACTCTGAATAATCCAGCACAAAATAAATCAGATATATTACTGGAGTGCCCCTCCTGGTCTTGACAGGATTAATCTGAAAACCTAGTGTTATTTACAAGGACACAGTAGGGATGTGATCTAGTTTGCAAGGAAACAGTAGGAATCTTTTTACTCTGATTTATCAGCTATAAAAGGAGCTGAAAGAAGTCACTTGGCTCCCAGAAGATTTCTTAGGCTATAGTAAATTCTGGCTCAAATAAAAATAATTATGTCACTGCTTCCTAACACCATAGCTTTTGTGCTTGGTAGATTTTGGTCACCAGGGTCTTGTCTATTGTCTGAGCTTTCTAAAACTCAGGAAAATTGAAGTTTCTTGACTGCTAGGTATTTTTCCTAGTTTGAAAAAAAAATAAAAAAGAAGGAAAATACTTTGTTGAAAGGTGTATGTCCAGCTTCACTACAAAGCCAGACACTTTAGAATGAAATACTAAGCATAACTCTGATGCTTTATTTTCTGCCCAACATAATTGAATTTAAGTCCAATTTGAAATTAAGATGTACCAGTATTTAAGACTATTATATCTGGATGTAGATGATTTTGTAATCTACTGCTGAAAGAGTTCTCACCTGCACTGTTACTTGAATAATTTCTTTTAGCACTACACAGAACTCAGATATTGCTATATTCAGCACAATAACTGCCTACATTATGTACATTGCTGAGATATTAATCTGAAAAACGGCATTTAAATACATTTTCCCCCTACTTTATTTCAACTACAATTATCTACTAGCTGTTAGATTTTGTCTGTTTTACTGTAAGATGCAATGGTCTGGCACAAATACTGAAATAAAACGTCATCATTTATTTTCTGTTAGAAACTGCATTTTCATTGTTCATGTAGTTAACTACACAAATGTCAGAATTCAGTGCCTTAATGACATTTCAGTCAAAATAATGATGAGTACTTTAGGAAACAGAATGGGTGGTGGTTTTTTTAACCTACTCATGTGCAAGATGAGTAATAGAAAAATGTGTAAGGCAGTGTTTTAAATAATAGGAATGTGGATAGAAACAAATATTATGTAAAATTGCAGTTTTATATTTGATCACTAGGGAAAGGTTGAACCATACCGCTAGTTAATGGTGGTTATTATGCAATTTGGTAATGGTTTTAGATGGCAATTTATGCCAAATATTAGTTAATCTGTACAATAAATTATCATGATTAATATGTGTTTAACATTGTAGTTAATGTCAGATATTTTTATTACTCCTAACTGCACTCAGACAAATTTTTAGAATGTAGCTTGCTAAATGTCTGAGACTCTGTCCTATATATTCACTAACAGCAGTGGAGCCAGCCTTAAGACTCAAAAGTCCATCAAGATGGTAGAGAAACCTGGGAACACAAGATTTTTAAAAAGTATCAGTATTAATTGTGTGGAACAGCTCAGGTGAATAATAAGTAATTGTGCATCTTTGATCTCCTCACTCAGATTTTGCTTCTCAGAGAAAATCAGGAAAATCGGATTACAGTTGGAAGAGTAGGAGGAATCTGATGAAGTGAATAAAACTTCCCTTTTCACAGAGGAGCAAATTTTATTTGAAAACATATTGACTCTTCAACAACCCTTTCTTCATCAAAACATTTCTTCGTTTTCAGGTTCTCATCATTTAATGGCTTGATTACTGCTGTAGACTGAAAACTAGTCTTTGTTCCAGAGATGAGATGTGATTAAATGCACAACAAAAATGGTAAGATAATATAGTCTCTAACAGATCTTTAAAATAGTTTTCAGAAAAGTTTTGTGTGACGGATACTTTTATAAGACTCTTTTATGTATGTATATTTGAAAATTGATACAGAAAAATTATGTTAAGACATACATATATCTTTTGTCTTAATAATAGAAAATTGGTATGCAATATCCTGAATTATTATCATAATGATTTCTCACTAAGAACCTCCCTATGTCTAGACTAAAATAGTCCATCATGGTTACAGATTATTTCCAGAAAGCTCATGGGTTGGAACTGCTGTTCTCTGGTGATGTGATTTACTAAGTTTTCCACAGAAATGGAGAGAACTAAACCTTCTGAAAATCCCCCTTCCCTTATTTCAGCAAACAAATAATTCATACTTGTTAATTGGGAGTTGCAATCATGACAATCTTTTCAACAACCCTTCCTAATAGAATCTTAGTTGCTCATGAGTTAACTGTTGTGCTGAGTTTCATTTTGTGAACATGATTTTGTGAACACCAAATACTTTCACCCCAGCTAATTAATATTAAAACACTCTGCCAACAAAACTCTTTGATTAGTGAGTAGTATTTTTGTTTAGGATGTGCATATAGTTGTGAGTCATGGGTACAAGTCCATAATAGGGCTGAAAAAGTTGCAGACCAAAGGAGCTCACAGGAGGAACTGACATTGAAAAGAGAAAATTAGGGCTGGCCAGATGGTCAAAGTTGATGAATTATAGGCATTATAAAAGTATTATCTGAAAACTCAATTATTTTCTGCTGGTAAGATTAATCTTACATTCTGTGACTCAGGATGTCTCCTAAAAAGTTATGACATATGTAAAAAAAATAAATTAAAAATCCTCCATTAAAACTCACGTAACTATTGTCCCGCATATCAATGAGAACGTAGAAGGGAAGCCAAATGCACACTTGCTGTTAGTCTGTAACTAACATAATATGACTGGCTATCCAAAAATATGGTATCTCTGTTTTCTATCAATAACAAAAAAAATCACTTCTAGCATCACTATTACTCGTGCTTAAAACTCATAACTACTTTTCCAGTTTCTCAGATGGATAGTTTCATCTGCATTTCTAACTCCTCAATGCAATTCCATAATTAAGTATACAGTAAGAATTCTGTTTATACTTCTAGAAAAAAAAATAAAGTTTTTAATTTGCAAGGTTCTCTTTATTCTATTAAAAAATAGCAATGTGTAGCACATTTTAGCAGTAACCTTTAAAGTTTTACACAGGGAAACAAATATCCTTTTAACATACTCTTCATATCTTAGCTTTAAGAGTGTGGACAATCACATGAATAAAGTTTAATAAAGTTAAAGGTGCACTCTGATTAAGTGCAGCTAAATACTTACCTGAGGTAAAGACAAAAGAGAAGATACAAAGATAAACAAAAGATAAATACCTTTGTTAAGCTGTTCCTATGATTCTTCATATCATAGGTATGAAAACAGTCTTCAAAACTATCTGAAAGAAACAGAAACAAATAAGATAATTTAGCTGGGCAAAATGATAACAGTTCACGTATTAGAGCAAAATGCTCTAAGTTTCATTTCAACTTCCTGTCAGAACTCAAAGGGTTTTGATTAAGGGAGAAGGGTCAAGTTGGAGGCCTGTAACCAGTGGTGTCCCCCAGGGGTCAATAATCAGTCCAGACTTGTTCAACGTATCCATCAATGACCTGGGGACAGAGTATCCTTAGCAAATTTACTGATGATACCAAAATGTGAGGGCTGGCTGACGCTCCAGAGGGCCGGGAGAGAATCTTCATGAGGTTCAGCAAGGCCAAGTGTAGGGTCCTGCACCTGTGAAGGAAGCATGCCAGATATGAAAATAGGTTAAGGGTGGACCTGCTGGAAAGCACTTCTGAGGAGAAGGATCTGGGAGTCCTGGTAGTTAGTAAACTATCCATGACTATCCATAACTATTCCTAGTGACACTACAAGGGGCAACAGGCACAAGCTGGACCATAGGAAGTTCCATTCAAAAATGAGAAAAAACTTCTTTCCAGTGAGGGTGGCAGAGCACTGGAACAGGCTGCCCAGGGAGGTTGTAGAGTCCCCTTCTCTGGAGATTTTCAAGACCCTCCTGGATGCCGTCCTGAGTAATGTGCTCTAGGCAATCCTGCTTTAGCAGGGGAGTTGGACTAGATGATCTCTACAGGTCTTGTCCAACTCTGATGATTCCAATATTACTGAGATAGAAGAGATTTGTTTCTTTCCTGACAGAAGACTGTTCAATAAATCAAGCTCATCTTCAATGTAAAACTGTGACCTGATTCCCTCTAATAAATCTCAGAGAAGAGTTGGACAGATGATCGGTTACAGATGTAGCGGTCAAAGTGAGATTATCACAGAAAAGCTTGTCCTCTACTGATATGTTGTGCCATTTTAGTCTAAATAATTACTTTCCTGGATGATGGTAAGTACTCTAGCATATTACACCTGCTTTCTAAAAAGCTTTATTTCCTTGGAAAGAACTGTTCTAGGTTCCTTCGAGTAACAGTTTTCTGCAATTATGTTCTCAGTATCCCTTAACTGGCACTAATGTTGAATTGTCATTTGATAAATATTTCACCTTCGCTGTCAAAATGATGACGACTGCAGCTGAATTTTGTTAGGAAAGGTAGTTCTGAAACAGGCATTGCAGTTATCTTTCCATATGCATACTGGAACTCATTTCTTCTCCTCAAACTTTGTTATTTCTGAGGTAGAGAGAGGAAGAGAAGATATAATGGAGGATCTTTTGGGTTACTTCCTTTACCTGATGCAGAATGACATACCTTCCAGATCCAATTTTCCCAGAAACCAATTTCATATGTGGGGAAGTTCTTAACTGTAGAAATGTTAGGCAGAAGGTAAGAAGACTGGGGCATACCTTGCTCCATTTATTCAAAGCTGACAGATGGTCCTTTGGAAATATTACCTGTTATCATCAGCTTTAGAGCATGTTATCATCAGTTTCAGAGAAAGCATGAAGTATATGTAATTTCCCCTTTAGCAACAGTTTTCAGGACACTTGAAAAAAATACTCCAAAATGCCCAAGGTGTTAAAAATAAATAAAAAAATAGTGCAGAAAAATATCCATTCTGGCATGTTAGTCACTTTGGATCACTACCCACAGGCAAATGTTAATGAATAAAATTGTCAGAGCTGCTGGTTTCTGCTCACATACCCAAAAGGACAATCCAGCAGACAACTCCATATAAAAATGCTGAGATGGGACAATTCAACTTTGTTGCTTAGATGGAACCTATTTTTATGTAGGTAGGAGAGAATGAGTCAAACCTTTTCTACACAATAATGGTAGTAAGGGAGGAACCTACAATCTATTACTTTCTGTTTATCATTAAAGCAATAAAGTCTTTGCGTTGTACATTCTTTCCTTTTCCACCCACTATAGTCTACTGACTTGCATCGTCTCTGCGAGAGCCTTTTGTATAGACATCATGGGTCAGTGATAGTCTTGGGCTTGACATTGAATGGAAATATAAAGTCTCTGAAGAAGAGAATGCTCATATTTAATTTAATGATGATTGAATTCTCATTGTTGCTGTAAGAGAAACTAAATGTTAAGACCAATAAAGGGGCTTATTACAGGTTCAAACAGATGAAAATGAAAATCAGAAACTGACGGACTTAAACCGGCCCAAGTATATACATTGTGTTACAAAGGAATCTGCAGAAATTTTCAGAAAAAAAAAATAAAAATTGTGCTCTTACATCAGTCTTATTCTTTGTTCTGTGGCAACCCAGTGCTGCTGCAACCATGAAATTATCT
>VZTM01023398.1:35554-162137 GCA_013400555.1 Jacana jacana | reverse complement strand
GTTAGGTAAAGCTGTCCAGAAATGCACAGAGGTAAGCCCTCCGCTCAGCCCAGCGTATAGCTCCTGAGGTGTCAATAGGAATTGTGCTGTTGCTGTGGAGATAGTTCAGGCTTCTGAACATCTTTGCTTGTATAACTACAGGTAGAAAAAGTACAGACAAGAAAACCCCCTTCTACTCAGAACTGAGCTTTTTACAGAAAAAGCATTCTTGCACGTCATTTATTTGTAAGAGTTGCAAATCAATATTTTAATGTACACACCCCTGTTTCAGAATTATTGAAATCTGCTTTGCTGTTATCCAGAGAATAAAGGCATTTTTTCATGAGCACAACTTAAAATAAGCTTTGGAAATCATTCATGTTATGAAATAACAGTTTACATCTCCATTACTAATTGACATGAAATCTTTTACAAAACCAATGTTTCTGCAACATTGGAATTTAATTGTTAATCTTCAGCAATTACTCAAGTATACTCCATGATAAAATGGAAATTAATGACAAGGATAAAAAAAGTAATGTGAAGTGACATTGCACAAATTCCTCACCAACTCATTCTTATAGGTAGGTCTTTATAAGAAGTCAAAAAAAGCTGGTGGAAATTATTAAAAGCAAATTATTGATCAGAGATATTTTCTGCACAAGAACTTTTTATTGGCCCAGGGCACAAGTAGGTCTGAAGATACTCTCCAGAGCTTTGGTGCGAAACTGCCCAGCGTGGGGAGGAGGCATAAATTGCCCTTCTCCACCTGGCTTTGTTGCTGTCTTGCATCTCTTTTTCTCTCTGTTGAATTTGATTTCTGGCATAGGCTGCATGACCTCAAAATGGAAGTAGCTTTGGATGTTGTAGAAGAATCAAATCTCAGCATCACTCCTGACAGTGCAGCAAGTGTTTTGGAAGAGGTCTTCTCCCCCATACCAGAGGAAAGCTAGGTTTTGTTTCTCCAGCTCCCCTTGCTCTTTCATGCATTTTCACAACCTCCACAGTCCTGTCTTCACATTTCATGATGGCTGGAGCTCATGGATACTAGCTGAACTGTTTTGACCTGAGGCTGTATTATTGAACTGCCCTGATCATTCCCCTTGAGCTGACCACATTTCACTCAGCATGTCTGCAAGGTACATGAGAAATGTTGCTCTAATCAGCATCTAGTTCACTCATATGCTGAAGTAATCAAATGAAATTCAGTTGATAAAAAGCACATCACCAGGAAAATTTAACTGCACAGTAACTCATTGCTCCAGCATATCTCGAGGCACTCCACAAAGACATGCACCACTTTAATAATAACGCCCATTGGGTCCAGGTCCCAACTGAACGTAAAGGAAAACAAGTTCCATTTGGAAAACAAGTATTCCATTTGAATTTGTGGCACAGTAGCAGTGTTGACTCTAGCAGGTAACTGGCATGACTTAAGGATCATGGTTTTTTTAAGTGGTCAAACCATTCTAGAAATTGTGCAAAATTTGAGGCTTTTACTGCTGAAGNTATGGTGTAGGGGAGAACTTGTAGAGTAGGGCTGATGGTTGGACTTGATGATCCCAAGTGTCTCTTCCAACCTATATGATTCTATGATCCTACGAAATATGGTTTTGTAGCTTTTTCTCAAAAATCCAGTAGAAGTTTTTCTTTCAAATTAAAAATATACTAAAGTAAAAAATCTTTGGGTCTGTTTTCCAATTAAAAAAAAAAAAAAAAAAGAAAAAAAGGAAAATGGAAAATGGAAAAGCCATTTTGAATTTTATTGAGAAGTACCAATTCTAAATATCCACAGCTTGTAAGCATAATGGAACATCATAGCAAACGAGAGCAATAAATGCTATGGGGCTGAACATGATCCAGCTGGTGAAAAACATTTCCACCTATTGGCATCTTGTCAGTCAAAGAAAATGGTGATGGAATCATTTTTTTTTTTCTGTTTACAAGCAATTTAAATACTTATATTTCATAGATTTTCCAGTTTCTTCAGCCTGATAATTATGTGGAGTTTATTTATAAGATAATATTGTTTCTTAGGTGGCAATAATGTTAGGGACTAGAGCATCAGTGTTTTCTTTCCCACAACTAGTGTGTGCCATCCCTGTTAGTCACTGACATACAGATATGTAGTATAATGTTTAAAGTGGTCACAGATTAAATATAACACAGTGAAAATTTGCTAGCACAGGTAGAACACCGAAGTTTACAGCCGAGAGTTAATTGCTTTTCTCCTAAGCTGTTCCAGCAGAAATTTGTGCTGAGTTTAACTTTAAGTGTATGCTATTTTTATGAGCTGAATTAAGTGGTAGGAAATTTGCATGTAAGTATAGATAATGCCATAGGTGCTTGACTTCTCTTCTAAAAAAGTGACTGAATAGAAAAATGTATAGTATTGGCATCAGATATTTTCAAAGATTTAGGAACAAACCAAAGTTTTCTTCTAGTAAGATTTCACACAGAGCTTCAGAAGAGAGAAATTAAGCGTTGACACTCGTTGAGATGGTACAGTCTCTGTATTTCACATCTTTATTTCTGTCTCACTCAAATTCAAGCATTTCAGTTATGATTGACTTAGTGACTCACATACCACGTTTGGGAGGTTATAGGGATACAGGAACTGCCAACCTGGGTCAAAGCCAAAGTCCATCTAATTTGATACCCCCACCTGTGAGACTGGTAGTGTGAGGTGCATCACTGGAAGACGGAAGAACTTCGCTTCCTGCGCAAACTTCACACCAGTCTCTTAGAGATTAATTTTGTTTTATTTGCCTGTGCCTTTTCTTTATAATTTTAGATGAAAGACCTAAATAAATCAATGTTTTAAGTGCAAACCATGAGGCTGGTATGATTCACTGTCTCCTGAGCCAGATCTTTGCCATAATTCAGCCTCCCACACCATTCACCTGTGAGCACATTCTTCCTTTAACTCAAAAGGGCAGTCCAAAAGATAACTGCTCCAGTCCTTCAGTGAATAGTTTGAAGGCATTTAGGTATCGCAAATCTTTTTTTCTTTCAGTACTGCATCACAAAATAAGAGTAATAAAGGTCGTACTCTTACTCTTTTATGCAATGGTCCACTTTCTGCGGTAGTTTACATTTGCACAGGTGCTTAGCACTTGATTGCACAAATAAATGATTCCACAAAAAATAGTGATAAAGGAGTGAGTTTGGGTTTTTTAATAGATAGCTAACTAACACCTTCTCCAGCTTTATTTATTAGTGAAATATATTAAAAAGACTGCATAGGGGAGACCAAACTCCTCAATTTCATTTTCAAATCTAAAGAAGCACCAGCAGTTGACTGGTCATCAGAGTTAAGAAAATAAGAGAGTTAAGATATAAGAAAATATCAGATCAAAACTGAGGAATGAAGATAGAGCTTTAGAGAACCAGTCATATGAGGAGAGGCTGAGGGAACTAGGCATGTTTAGATTGGAGAATAAGAGGCTGAGGGGAGACCTCATTTCCCTCTACAACTACCTGAAAGGAGGTTGTAGAGAAGTGGGTGCTGGCCTCTTCCCGCAACTAAATAATGACAGGACCAGAGGAAATGTTCTGAAGGGTAGGGATAGCAGGGGGATTTTAGATTAGATGTTAGGAGAATTACTTTACTGAGAGGGTGTTCAGGCACTGGAACAGCCTGCCCAGAGAAGTGATGGAGTCACCATCCCTGGAGGTATTTAAGAAACATGTAGACATGGCACTTTAGGGCATGCTCCAGTGCCCGAGATTGTTGTTTTGGATTATTTGCTTTGTGGGGATTTTTTTGGTAGGTTTTGGTTTTGGAGGTTTTTTTCTGTGTATGGTTAGACTAGATGATCTCAAAGTTCCCTTCCAACCACAAACATTCTGTGAAGACTCTATGAAGAGCTGATAAAGGTCTTACAGTATAGACTGTAGGAAAATCTGTGGGTTTGGACTAGTGATCAGACAGTCTCAAAACTTTGCCAAGTGCACATCAGTGTTACTGTGGATCTCTGAGGTTCTTTTGCCATCATTGTGACACAAAGGATGCTGCGATGGGTTCATGTGGGCAAAGATTTAGTAGTGGGACCAGTAGCTGATGGCAGGCACCAGCTCTAGGAAAAGTTACTTTGGGGGAAAAAAAAGAAAAAGAAACAAAAAACTAAGAAAGAGTAGAGAAAGATTTTGGATATCATTGCCAAACATTGAATTGAAGTAATGTGCATCTTACTCCAGATACATATTGAAGTAAGGAGAGGAAGAACTTCACACTGCCCATATGACTGCAACAAGCCCAGGCGGGTGAAGGCCCATGCAGGAGCCCAACACAACATCACAGAAACACAAGCATTACAGCTGGGAGAGGCTTGTTGTTTGGCTCCTTTCCCTTCACGCCCCCCTTCTCTCCCAGCACTGCAGTGTTATTCCCCAAAGTATTTAAGATTAGCAGAGTTGTTTTAACGTGAAAAATTATCTAGGCTTTTCCACTTCCCTTGGGGCAGATTATTCTACATCCAAATTGATTTCACTGTCAAGGAGCTTCGCCCTTTCTTATTTTCACACTATTAATTTCAGCACTGCTGCTTGAAAAATCCCTCCCTCTTGGTGTACAACCTTCAGGTAGTTGTAAATGACCTTGGATGTCACATATGCAAGGTTTTACATTGGCGTTTCAATCCTGCCAACAATGGTGCAATGTAAATTAGCACAGACAAATACTGCCCTTTTCATGTGATTTATGCCTTGCACCAAGTTAAATACATGTTTGTAGAATTGGAAATACTGCTTTTACATGCTTTCTGGAAAGTCTATTGGTCCTTCTGTTCCCCTGGTAGCTTGTGTTGTGTTTTAACTGTTGTTTTGTTAGGAATTAAAATTGAGTCGCTGGCTGACAAGTGACATCAAGTCAGTCTTTTAAAAAAGATTAGGAAAATTTCACATTTATGAATACTAAACAGCATTACCTTTGTCTGTAGAAGCTAGACAGCATGGAGTTTTTAATCAGGCTTGTACTTTTTCAGTTTGGATTTCCAAGATCAAAATCTCCCTGCAGCTTCATGGGAAAACTAAGCAAGCAGAGTTATCTTCAGCTGTGCTTCTTCTCAATCAAAGTTTGTTCTCACTTATCACAACAGATCATGGTGTAACAATTCAATAAGGAATGACTGGAGCCCAGACTTATCCTAGATGCTTGCAGTATCTAGGAAAATATAAGGTTGAACTTAATGGAATCAGGACATCCTTCCCCCTGCATCTCATAAAAAACCATAGAGAAGTTGGCGAGTGCTGCTTGCCACCATATAACTGTGTGGTCAGGCTGCAAATGAAAAATATATGTCTTAAGGAATATACTGTGTGATCACTACACAACCGGGCTTACAGTTGTCACTGACAACTTCTACTGCATGTCTGCACAGCTGTCACTGAGAGCTTTCGTCTTGTGTAATCCCAGTCTGTGGCCAAGTTTGTGGTTACACCAGGAAAGTGAGAATGGCCCAGTAGCATTGGCTTTCTTCTAGACTTGATCAAGTCACTTAACCTCAGTATAATGCATTGTTTTAATAAAAGAAACTCCCATGGACTCAGTGATGGAATCTACCAGGTTGACCTAGTCCCCACAATGTTCCCAAAAGGAGGGCACTGCTATGGGCCTCATTTTGCAGATGGAACAATCAGACAGAAAATCCCAAAGTGCAGTTTGACCTATGTTCCCCAGACCATGCCATCATGGTAGCTGCAAAACCACTTCACGTATAGCAAATATATTAAAATAGGATTGTCTTCAAAAGTTTGCTTTGGAGACTTCGTATTCATTATGCATTTTGAATTCCTAAGTGAAAAAGTCCACTACAGAAGCAGAGTTCATAGATATGCTTGAAAGAAGAAATGAAACTGAGTATCTGTTACAGTCCAAAACTTTTCTTTCTGGTACCAATGTGCCTTTTCAGTATGATGGGAGAGATTGAACATGTAGAGATTTAGCAGCATTTGAGCACCTAAACCTTTATTAAAGTCTGTATTCAAACATAAAAGAATGTCCCTAATACAAAATTTGTGACTTAAATATAGAGAAGAGGATTGCAGGGACATAATGTTGCTGATACATTTTTTACATATTTGTAGAATGCTGTATAAATGAGAGCTTTTCAAATAAGTTAGGCCCAAAACAGGTATTAAAGGAGAGGAATCAAAAAACCATGGCAGATGAGAAGCAATAAAATGAGTGACCTCATATACGTTGCTAAACTTATCTCAAAACAAGAGTGATATGACTAATCACATATAATATAACATAAAAACTAGGTGAAAGCTTAGCTCAAACCTGCCTAGAAATAGGGGGTAAATGAAATTCAGCTACACCCTGTATAAAAGAATTTCACAGCCAGTGCTCTGGAACAGCTTTTTCTCAGGTGATCCCCTCATGACTGAGGATTAGCATTGGTTGAATGAAATAACAAAATAAAGGATTCCCAATGTATTTGTGAGTTTAATGGCTTTGAGAAGATATAGTTGCTTTTAGAGCTTTTAGAGCATCAAAAGAAATCTTTCCCCAACATATTAGGCTCTTCTGCAAAGCATACAGAGAACAACCTCTTCCAGGAGCACATTTACACTAAAGAGTATGTGCTGGATCAGCTACATCGTGAAAAAAACATGGGAAGAAGCTCAAAGTAAACAATGATATAGTTACCTCTTGGTGTATGGCATAACTATCCAACCTCTATTCTTTGTGTTGTTTACCACTATAAAGCAAATTTTGAAATTGGATTGTTTATTCAATGTTACATGAAAATTTCCTTTAAAAACACACTATCCTGTTAGCTGATGAAGTGACATATACACAGCTGCTGCACCTGGGGAAGAGCATTTGGAATATAAAAATTATGTTGACACAAAAAAAGTACCAAAGGGACTTCTTATGAACAGGAAACACACAGTGTCTTAATGTCTGTCACAACCAGGGAATGTCACTATGTGTGCACCAGACTTGCACAGCTGGGGACATCTGGGGAATATTTGGTTGTGCAAGAGCGAACATCACAAGTTTTTTCTGGCTTCCCCAAAACACGGTCTATGCCTAAGTAATATCAAACAAGAATTCAAGCCAGGACATCAGTGAAAGCTTTTCTCCCCTTTCTTTCCTGAGAATAGACTGGATTTTTATCCCAGTTCGATCGTTGTGAACAATAGCCTCACTGTTAGGTTGTCAAAGAGCACTTGAAAATTCTGTTTGCTTTTTAGTCCTGGGCACTTGCCTATGCAAAGTGCCTACTAATGCCAGTTCCTAGGTTAGTAATAGTCTGTGAGAACTGATGGCAGTGAGGTATACAAGTAGTCTGCTGTGCAGGTTTTTCACTGCAACTAAACTGACGATGCTGTTTGCATTTTACAAATGGATTTTACAGAGGATTTTACAATATTCATGGCATATAAATTGTGACTTATACCAAAATCCATTTTCAGTCACGTTTCCACTGACTTTCAGAAACTCTGTCTGCACAGATACTGTTGAATCAAGCCTAAGCTTGATATCACAATTTCTATTCCAGTTGTGCACAAATTTTGCACCAGGCTGAAAGATGTAGGAAAATCCCCCTCTCACTTATCCTACAGCTCTTTCACAGCTCTCTGGCAGCACAGGGAGCCCCCGGGCAAACTGGCTCCAGAATATTTGACAGGTCTCAACGTTTCCATTCTATAGTACTAAAATCTCACAAAAACAGACATCTGAATTTTGCAGTTTAACCCTGCCACCATTCCTCACATGCACAACCCTTAACAAAAAATCCAAAATATGGATTCAGTGTTGGTCTCTTCTCCTCTGCCAGAGAACAAAATATGGAATTAACACCATGTGTCCAATAAAAATATGATTTTATTCTGTATGAGTCTCCCTCATCTCTTTGCCAACCCTTTTATCTCTATACATTAGAGATATATATCATGGTATCTGTGAGAAGCATTTTGCTGGGTGTCTGCAGGATTTCATATTCTTAAGGTGGAGACCATCAGTTGGATTTTATTCCAACAAAGTAGTTGGAACAAAACAGTTGGATTTTATTCACAACAAAAATCAAGACTCATGTCTTTCTTCTAATACAACCTGCACTTAATGTACAAAAAAATAAATACCTGGTGATCCCACTAAGTTAATACTGAGGACTATTTCTATAAGTTTGCAAGATCAGACCTGTTTTAGTGTTTTATAATATTTTACCTTTTGTTGTTGTTATTTTAAATATAAATAGTACTACTACACTGTGAGAGTATATACTGTCATTAACATGAATATACGCATATGATTAATCCATAGAAATGTTACCACATGCACAAAAATATTTGTTTATGGATATTAATAAACTAAGAGTCGGCTTTATTTTAGGAGCAAAGTTTTTACTGGTGTAACTGCAATGACGCAGCTGGACATAATAATCATCTGGTGTGAATTGCCAGATTTTGAGTGTTCAAATTGAAGTGGAACAACATTAAATATTAAAAAGGCAACCCAGTACTTGAAATCACAAAAGGAGAAAAAGCTTTATATAATACTATAGTAGATCTCTCTAAGTTGTAATATACTGTTAGATCATGCAGAAGCTTGAAAAAATTGTGTGCTTTTCCAGTGAAAATGGACTTTCTGAAGTTTTTGCTCTAAACTGTTGTGGAAAAAAAAAATGAAAATGCATTCTTATCAGTGTTATTTATCATATAATCTCTGTAAAACACAGCATATTTATTTAACAATTTAAAAATATTCTTTTTATTTCCAAAATGAAATGTCACTTGGTAATGAAGTGATTGTCATTTTAAAACCCCTTTGTTTTTTGAGGTGCTATTGTGTATATATATTTTTTCCCTTTTAAAGTGTAATGCCTATAGTATTACTATGTCAAATCCAGATGAATCATGACAAACAACATTTTCACAATGGGAAATGTTAACATTCTTTTATTTGGAAAAAATGAAAGAAAAGATAACAGAAAACACATTTTAATTTAATTATATCCTTTAGGTCATTAAAGTGATGTAATGTGCATGTCAGTCCTCTTTTCATCCACAGATTATTTTAATCTTTCATGTGCATTTTTTTTCCTCTAGCTTTCTTTCATATTTGCTTTGTTTTGAAATTGCATGCTGTCTGGATTATTTGTGCATGACTTACACATTAATTTCACGTTGGATGTTTACATACTCAGAGATTTTCATGGATCATTTATTCTACATGTGCTTTTTCTTTTTTTTTTCCTTTGCTTTCAGTTACTGAACTTTAAATATGCTTGAAATGTAAAAGTGGCATGAAACTTTCGTGACACAAGTAGACAATGATTTTAATAGAGATTTTCAGTACCTAACTTCACGTCTTTCAGAAATATGTATTCTATACCACATTTTGTGCTGTAATTCCAAAATGTAAGAAAATTAATTCTGTTCTGAAACTCTAAATCCATTCCATTTCAGAATTGGAGCCAAATACTGGTTATATTTCATTTGAGCAATGACAAACACATGAGATATCGGCCATTTAAATGAGTTAAGAATGTGATTACTGCAAAGTCATGTGTCTGGGCATTGCATATGTTCAGTATAGGAAACAGCGTAGGACATTGTCTGATGGACAGCACAGGTCTCTTCAGATAAACACTATCTGCAGTTCTGCACAGATGCCCTCTGGAAATGCCAGCTTCTCTTGATTGGCCATATAGGGACCCTAATTCTTCTGTTAGTATCGGAAATGTACATCCCAAGTAGGCATATCCTGCTTTTACATAGTATGGTGCCATGAACCTTTGCATCTGTTTATAAAGCCAAGGGTTTTGTCATGTAAAAAAAAAAACAAAAAAACAATTTCTTCCATATTGATTTGCCATTTGAAGAATTATAGCAATGTAAGTTGCTCAACTTGCAACGAAATACTGCTTATCTGCAGAATTCCATCTCTAAATCACCAAAAATTAAAAGCATATCCAGGGGAACCTAATAAGTAAATATATATGTATAAAAGAAAACAAAGCTGTGGGGTTTTTTAATTATTCCAAAAAAAAACAAAAAAAAAAAAAACAAACCCAAACACTTTAACACACATAGAGCTTGTTGATTAAGAGGCCAAGTAAAACACTATGATATCAGCACCCTTTACCAGAAAAAAAAAACGAGGCATTCAGCACGGGGCTGAATTTACGTATCTACACAAGTAAATCAAAAGCTTCCACTTTCCTCTTTACAGCCTATTCTTTGTCAGCCAGTTAATTAGTTCTGTGCACAGTCCGCTCTGATTAAAAATGAGTGGCTTGATCTCAAAGCACGCTGAGCCATGTGTAGCCCTTTATCTGAACAGGCCAAACACGATAGTTTTTCCAAATAAGGAGCTGAAGGTTGCGATTTGAGACCTCTGTGGTCAAATCGACCCCGTCTCCAGGGGGTTTGCCTTCAACCTGCAGACCTCACCACAACCACCTCTGATTCTTTGCAGCCGCTTCGTTTGGACTGATCTGAGTCACTACAGTTCTCTCCACTTTTACAAACTAGTTGTTTTGTCAGCATGAGTGTGACAACAATTAGACGTCCCTGTTTTTGCCCCATGCCTTTTCTCCTTCACAGTCATTCAATGACAAGCGTAAAAAGAACTTCATCTTTTCACGAAAATTCCCATTCTACAAGAGCAAGGAGCAGAGTGAGCAGGAAACAAGTGATCCAGAACGTAAGTAATTTCTTGGAGACAATGTCACATGCAGCAGCACAGAAAATGGGTGACACGCATGATACCAGTATCCCACACGTCTAGGCAAATATCTGTTGTAGGCAGGCAGGAGAGGTATTACTACTGTGACCAATGTGTGACTGCAGTTTGGATCCAGCTGGTCCTTCCTTCCCTGGAAACTCCATCTTCAGAAAAATAAAACAGTGACCTTGACTTTTGGAAGAGCAAGTGTGGCTCCTTGAAGTTCTGTGGCACCTGTCCATAATCCAAACTTGTCTTTGATTAAATATTCCCAGATAAGCACTGCCTCAAAATAAAGCAGAAGTGATTTCTTTCACAATATTAAACCAAATTATTACTTTTTAAAAGGTCTGCTCTGATCTCATTGTTGCCTTTGATATTCTTCAAACTGATTGCCACGGGCAGCTTCACTGAAAGTTTAAGAATTAAATGAAGCATTCTTGCTAACAGCTTAAAGAAGTAAATCAGATCATGGACCGTGTACCTCCCCAGGCATTTACTGCTTCCTTAAATTGTACAGAGACCCAGCATTATTAAAAATATATGCTGGATCCAAGCCCAAATATTCACTTTTTTTCTTAATATTTCTCTCCTAATTTTTTCTGTTGAGGATCATTTCTGGGACTTTATTCATCTCATTGTTCCTTCTTCCTCACAGACGCAAGAGCCACATATCATGGTCACTGCTTCTTTCATTGGCTGTACTCCCATAGAATATGGGTTTAAAGTTGATTCAAAAAGCAGGGATCCAGATTGCTCAATCAACATGGTCAGTCATGGTAGTATCCATTTCAACTCCACTGACTTCTTCCTTCCTCTTCTGCGGCTGTTCTTCCTTTCTCATTGCTCTCTCTGGGGACTTCCGTGCAGGACATCCCCGGATTAGGTGACGACGGTTATGGAACAAAGACTCTGAGTAAGTTCCCAGGAATGGTCACTGTAAATCTTTTTTTTGTTTCGTTTTGTTTTGTTTTGGCTTCTGTTCCTTCTCTGAGGACCCTCCACTCCTAGCATGCACAAGATAGAGTTTTATTTGTTACCCAGCTGTGAATGCATTAAAAATGTTCCAATCGTTTTGTTCTGCATGACAATATTAAATAACATACAGTGTATCAAGCAGACACTTTCACTTCTTTTGTAATAACACCTTTTGTTTCTGACAGTACGTTATTGTTCCCATCATGGCAGTTCTGTAGAGTAGCATACCTAGAACTCGTCTTGCTGCCTAGACTGTTCTTCTCAGCCACAATCCCTCCCTCTCCACCTAAAGGCAAAGTAAAATACTTTAACATGATTACATCCTGAGGAGATCAATAGAAAATTATTTTATGCTGTTGCTTCTGCATTTTCAGCTTTTTGCATGGGAGTGTTTGTTACTTTGCTGGATTTTAGATTAGCATTTGTTATTAATGGAAGAAGTCATTTGCAGGCTAGAGGAGACCATGCCTTCTCCAAAGCTAATTTTGGACCCATTTCACATTAGCAACCTATTCTCTGTCATACAACCTTAATCAATTTCTTTCTCTGATACAGCCATCCTGTCTCAAGACTTGGCATTGTGGAGTGTGTAGCATGTCAGATAATTGTTCAAAAAAAATTTTGCTTCCTTGAAAGTTAGACCAGAAAATTGAAGAGTGACATATTTGCAGCTGATTTCCATATAAATAGCTACATTATATTCTGTATCCAGAGCTAAATACATTAAACAAAATGCCACTTGCATGTGTTTGGCTGCTTCTTCTTCAGTCCTTACTCTTTTTCTTAAGTGCCAAGCAATTGGAGAAAAATGTGTGTGAATGTTAACACTGCATCGCCTACTGTTTTTTATGTGCCTTTTAATTGCTGGAATGCACACCCATGCACATGATTTTAGACATCATGCTGTTTCTGACTGATTTGTTGACATTTTAATGGTTTAACTTTAAGCCATAAGGTAGCTCTCGATTTAAAGATGAAAGCTTCATCTCTTGCCCAAAGAACAGTTCTGCAAAAGTGCTTTTCTCAGGGATAGACAGCGAATCTCCCCACCACTTAAATTCTAGCCATTCTACTACTTTAAGCATCATAGCAGCTCATTAGCAACAAATGCAGATCCTTCCCTGCTAAAGAGAAGTAGAATACTTCTGATCTGATAACCCTTATGAATATCTGTGTCCTTACAAAGACAAATCTCCACAACATCCAACTATTGGAAAGGAGATAACTGAATTCTGCTAACTGCTAAGGTAGAAGTAGCACAGGGGTATTTGATAGGCTCTAGTTTCTCGATTAATATAGCACCTAGCTTTCACTTACTGACACACCTCTAGACACTCCTACCCATGCAAATTTCACTAATATTCAATTCAGATATGTTTTTTTAATGGCAGTTCTTACTATGAAGGACATTTTTTCTTTTATAATAAAGTTTTTCAGGGTCCTGTATAGCATATTAGTTTGAGACAACCTTAGTTAGAAAATGTCCAAAATTCAGTTTTCTTCAAAATGTAAGTTCAATTTTTTTAAGCTTCTTACTAAGCCCAAGATCAAAGTTTTCCATCATTATTTTTATCAGTTATCCCCTCTTAATTCTGCTGCTTCAGTAAGGTCATCAGTCCTACCCCAGGAACCCTAAGCCATTAGACTGGTAACTGGGTGAAACATAGCATCTTGAAGAGAAGAGGTGGTCTTGGCACTGTTCCCACAGTCATCCTTCATCACATCCATGCATGGTCTGCTCTGGGTTCATCCCAGGGAGTTCTTGACTTTTATGAGTTCCTTCTTTCACTGGGAATGTATAGACCCAGTTGCAGGTCAGTGTTGTGAGTGACCCACACAGCCTAATCTGCCTGTTCATTAAAAGACAAACATTGGAGCAATTTTAGTTCCTAGTGTTTGTCAGGAGGTGACTTATTTGTTCCTATTACCCCTTTAACCACTGTGCCTCATTCTTATTAACCCAGTGTGGTGCCTCACTGCATGGCCATTATACCACTGGCTTCCAAATGTCCTGGAGATGCTGAAAAGAATCAGCTGAGAAATGATCTTTCAACTGCAAAGTAATCAGCATTTCTACCAGAGATACTATTAAAACCACCATTTAATGTGGTTCTGCAGACCTCTTGGAGATCATATAGCAAGGTCTGACTGACCATAAGCAGTCTGCTGACTACAAGTTGGGAACAGCAGCTTCACATGATATAGATTTCACCTCTTTAAATAACATAATAAGAGAAATAGGACACCAGACTTGCCAAACCACAAGTTGGACACATCATGATTGTTCTTATAACCTTATTTATCTATCCAGACTTGACTGGTAGAGCCTTTCTTACTAGGGCTCAAATCCTCAGGCTACACTTGTCTGAAAAAATATTTTTTATTTTTTTCCTTTTTTTTTTTTTGGACAGGGTAAAATGGACATAGTTAAAATATTTTGTATCAAAACCATTTTTATGTTAACCCTTTGGGATAGGACACAGTGAATAAAGATGGACACAGATTAGAAATTCAGCAGGAGTAATCCCAATGCATTAACAATGCACGTTGCTCATCGTGTGGAAAAATATGAGCAGACACTCAGGTTACATGAAATTATTCAAGACGTCCAGTGAGATGCAAGTGAACCATAATATACTTTGAAATTAAGTTGCCTGAGATGTCATTAACTGTCTCATAAAGAAAAGACATGGTTTTGCCATTAAGCTTGCCACTGGCTAATACATATATTCTCTTTCTGAAATGCCACAAGAGAGAAAGCTTTCATTTTACCTGTGTAAATTATCTGAGAGTTTTCAAGTGTTGTCACTGTATAGTTTTTATTTCCTCTCTGCACAACTACCTTTGCATGACTGTGGCAGTTCTTTTCAGTTTCTGCAGCTCTGTGGTGCTTGGTTATGTTCTTTAATTTGCTGTACTGTTCTTGCAGAACATGTTTCTTCTAATGCCAGCGATAGTGAAAGTAGCTACAGTAAGTTACTGCTTTCATTAGAGTCCTTTTACTTTGCATTGCTTGTTCTGTTTGTTTTATTTCGTTTCTCTTCTTGCTGCTCTTTTGTTAGTGAAAAAAGACGGTTGGAGCAAATGGCTTGGAATTCAAATTTACAACCACATCTTGAGTACAAAACTATAAAAGAAAATTGGCAACCTTTATAAGAGAAGGGAGGAAGGTTGTTTATTGGGATGTATTCTGGGAGATAAAACCAAACCTGGCGTTGCATAGCCTGTGAAAGTCAGGATTATTTGGTTTAGTGACAAGAAGTTTATTTCAGCAGGGAGGGGGCAGTTTCCTGATGATCTTTAAAGAGTAAAATAACTGCACAGCTATAGGAGAATCTACAAAAGCCATCGTCTTTACAGGGTCATGATTTTCACTTGCATTATGCATGCCTGTATGAAGGACTAAGAAATAGTCCCAGAAATTTTGTTGAGCCCTTAATTTTGGCAATACAGATTTCCAAATGCATATAGAAATCTTCAAAAAAAAAGACAAAATCTTCACCCATTAGGCACAACCATTGAATGTCACTGATTCCCTATAAATGAAGGTCCCAGTCCTGCAACCTGATCTGGTTGGAATTACAGACTCCATGCGGTCATAGAACCAAGAGGCAGATTGTACGTTCTGGATAGTTACTAGTAATATCCCAAAATTTTACCAATATAACTCTGTTTCTAGAAGTATTGAAAAGCAAAAAAAATAAAGCACTAAATAAATGCTTGGAAATGTAATAAAAGGAATTAAAATGACAGATTGCTTACTAAATCACCCAGTTGATTAATTTTTTCAAGCCATTTGCTTAGCAAATCAAGTTTTCCACCAGTCACCCAGCACATGTGCTAAGCACCCGCATACATTCAGGTAATCATTGGTATCGTACCTCATATTTACTAGTCCTGATACAGTGCATAGCAGTTGAGCTCTGATAAGTAAACATTGGTTTGTCTCAGTAGAACAGCTAATCTTATGCAATTCAGAAATAGTAAATTAGTTTGTATTTTCTTGTACTGCAATGATTTCCTTGGAAAGCAATTGCCAGAGTCACAAGAAAACAGTAGGCACTCTTGAGCTGCCAAGATCCAATTCTGAACCGCTTTAGTTTTAATGTGTCCCCTACTGGGAAGGAGAGGAAGATTTTGTGTTGGGAATATAAGATACTCTTTCTTCAGACTGACTGCAACCTGGAATCAATAGTTTAAATTCTCATTTTTTTTCAAATTTCCTCCAAGTGTGTTTATTTCAGGGTGAGCTCGGTGTAAATGCCAAGAGGAGAATCTAGGCTGATGGCTTAGCACATCCCATGCCTGATGAACTGTTCCCAACAGGAGACTTAACAGGGGTTCCCAGTTGCAGCCAAACATTTGGGGCAAGTCCACAAAACCTAATTCCTAAATTTCATCCTAAAACAGGCCAGGTAGCCAGTTCCTCACTGGCTGTGCTGAAGCTTGAAGAAAAGTGTATGTTTTAAATTGGAAGAAAGGGGATAGAAATGGTTTGGGGAAGTTAGTTGGGACATACTTGGAAGGAAAAATAGTACTGGTGTAACAAGTGCCCATGCAGGCAGTCTCCTTCTAGAGTGTTTTCCACCTGGGCAAGCTCCTGTCTCACTCCAGCAGTATCCAGCCTACATCTTGTTGGCTGGAACTTGCCACAAGTTACTGGTAAGCCCAATAGCTGCTGTCTGGTGCAGAAGATGCAGAGATACAGGCAGGGCTTTCTTCTCTGCCCATGGGAGAGCTGAGCCATTTAGCAGCAGAGGAAGCCAATTTTATGTTATGCCAAATGAAAGTGGCTTTAAAATCTAGGACCTGGTGCCCTAAGGGCCTAATTCCTTTTGCTAAGAATCCATTGGTGTGTGCTGACATGACATTTAAAGGCACAACCATGAGCAACAAGAAACTTTGGTTACCAGATGGAAATTACTGTTTCAGATGGTCACATCAACTCTAACCTGACTGTGTCCAATTACTACGTGGCCATGGTTTATCAGCATATCTCCTGTGGGGACTTAAAAGACTTCCTGAGTCCAGCTGGTTACTCTCTGGATCTCCAGGCTACCCTATATCAACAGTACATCCCATCGCACAGCTCATTGCATCAAATGTCCTCTAGAGAAGTTATTACTTGGGAACAGAGAAGAATCAGACAGAGTGAGAATAGGGTGGTCAGAGAGAGAAGTCAACAAGATAAAAGAGATGAAGCCTTGAAAAAGTTTCCTTGTTTCCCTGCATTTCTGACCTTGTAGAATTGTTGAGGGAGGACACCACACAGTACCCTATCAACGCCCACCATGTGGCAAGAGTAATTATCAGACCTAGTCTGTGAACATTTCCTAAAGACATTTTCCTCAATATTCTAATTTATTTATCCCTAATGAAAGGATAAACATAATAGGTTCTTGTGGTAAAGTTTCTTCCTGGTAATAAATAAGATTAAGAATAAGAATAAGAATAAGAATAAGAATAAGAATAAGAATAAGAATAAGAATAAGAATAAGAATAAGAATAATAAAGACAGCATGTAGTTATTATTTCTGCTTTCCTTTTTGCATCCACGTAGCTGGGAACAGGGCCTAATGTCAGTCACTGCCACAAACCCAAGTGTTTTAACTCCATATGGAGGCAGCCTTCATATGGAGGTCTTCAGTGTGGCGTGGCACCACTTCGAGGGGAATTTGTGTGTTCAAAGTGAGGCACTACAGGTTATTTTCCAACACCGTGTGTGTTGCCTTGCAAACTCATGTCGTTCTCAGTCTGTGCACTGGAGAAATGGGGCAAAATAAGAAGAGGGGGAAAAAAAGGCAAAAAAAAGCTGAAAAAATCATGGGGAGCAAATAGAACACTGATGGAGAGCTCAGGGGTTTTGCACAGGGTTGTGACTCTGTCCTAGTGCCTCTTTTCTCTTCTGTTTCCCCCATAAATGGGCAGGAAAAAAAGAGGTTGCTTGCCCCACTGCTTTCTGAATTATGGGAACTGGGGAAGAGTGGCTGGAAAGCTGCCCTGCAAAAAAGAACCTGGGGGTGCTGGTTGACAGCTGGCCAAATATGAGCCAGCATCATATCCAGGTGGTCAAGAAGGCCAAGAGCATCCTGGCTTGTATCAGAAGTAGCATAGCCAGCAGGACTAGGGAAGTGATCACCCCCCTATATTCAGCACTGCTGAGGCCCCACCTCAAATACTGTGTTCCATTTTGGGCCTCTCACTAGAAGAAAGACATTGGCAGATTTAGGTTTCAGTTGGTCTCGATGATCTTAAGGGTCTATCCAACATAATCATTTCCATGAGTCTATGAAATCAGCAATTCACACCTCGGCCAGCAGGAAGAAAATTGTGTGGGTAAGAAATGACAGGCAGGTGCCATGTGTTGTCCTGCAAACTTTTATATTTGTCCCTGTAAAAACAGGCCACTTGGAGTCCAGAGTGAAGGGTTCTGCATTTGTTCTAGTGAACCTCTGGCAATTGTTTCAACATGTTTCTCTAACTTTTGCTTCTCATGATGAGCTTTTAGTGAAAAGTAGCAAGTGTCAAAACATGTACTACTTGATCACTCCTAGAACCATTCCAAACCAAGGGTACAACTACAGAAAGTGATGTTGAAAGCTTCTGAGAGCTGTCCAGGTTGTGCCCTTGACAGTGATTTATAGAGGGGTTACAGATTGACTGGGCTTTTTCTGGGAGATATTCTGATGCATTCACATTTATTTAGAAAAATATACTGGCTAAAAATTGGAGCATTTGGCTGAACTGTTGCTCACGTCTTGGGCTTGGGGGTTAAAAAATCAACTTCTTGACAGAAGTCAAATGCTTTTCATTTCAAAATAATAATATAATTGAAAGTCCTCTTGTTCCATCTTAAGAGAAAATACTTTGTCTACTTCTTAACAGCAAGGCTGTTACACACACTAAACCTGATTTCTGGGTTTGTCATGAGCAAAAGAGCTGGAGACAACAGTAGGATTTTCTTCATCCCAATTTCATGGGCAACCATGAACACATTTGACAGCAGAATCTGGCCCTTTTTAAAAAAAATTAAATGTATTTTTGAGCCAAGAACAAATGCTGGCGTGATCTAAAAGGGGCTGAGCTGCCACACAGCTGCTGCTGCACCGCACTGGCCGTGATAATATCAAAGTTATAACTATGTCAGTTTATTTGCACCTGTTTGCAGCAGTAAAATCAAGTCTGCAGAGTGGTATATGAAATCCTTGACTCGCAGAAAACTGCTCCTTTTGTGATAAGGTTACATAAAATCAGCCTGGACTTATCCCTGAGCCAGCTATTCAAACCATGATTAAAAGTTTATTTTGAGCTCTGTAACTTAAAATGTTCTGATTTCTTTTTCAAACTAAGCTTGTAAGAACATATTTTTTACCACAGACTCATCATTTTTTATTTTGCCAGACATGATTTTCATAATGGCCATGAATTTCATGTCTCCCTGTTGCGTATGCGTTGTAACGCTCTTACGCGTAGCTCAGTGGAGGTTTTTACAGCTGTCATCAAAATTACACACACATTATCACATCTGTTTAGCCTAATTGCATAACTGGTTGTGATTGCACCAATTACCTAGAGAGGCAACACTTGACTAAAAGTTAAAAATAAGGAAAATTGTTAGAAACAAAAACTTTTACCCTCTGTCAGTAAGTTAGCAAGTCACTCTTGTAATGAGATTTGAAGTCAGAACAAGGTTAAAGGAGTCCTGATTATTATCTTAGGCCACTGATTAATTAGAAGACCTACGCTGGCTCTCACACTCCCCAAGGATTACTATATTTTTCAGGCACACTCAGATTGGCACAAGTATTGAAGTCTCGTTTTATGCCCTCACAAATTATATTGATTTTAAACATATAGTGCTGATAAAACACTTTTCAGTCATAAGTTCATTCTCAGACTACTTGTGATAGTTTATGTATTGGATTTTCAGCCTTTCGTAGCTGTCAACATATTTCCAAAAAATCGTGTGTTTACTTACGTAAGTAGAGGACCAGGAAAGGGATTTTGAGCCAAATAGAGGATGGGATGTTGACTGTCCACTGCAGTCTGTGCAGATGAAATAAAGCAAGATATTGATTTCTCCAAGATCTTGCAAGTACAACTCAGGTAATCCATACATGACCCAAAATCTAAAAGGATGATGACAGAAAAAATAAGACTTTTAAACTTTAGATTCAACTAAGAAACAAAATTCAGGCAAGAGCTCAAAAATAAATTTTATTTGGCTCATCCACATGTATTTCACATCTGTATTTATGGCACCACCACCACTGGTCCAGAAATTTTAATGAACAAAATAATTCCTGATTTTTTCTAAAATTATAAATCATTTTTAGCTGTTATAGTAAGTATTATTTTTTTAGTATTATTATTATTCACTGCCTTAGATCCCTTTAGATATTTTTTCATCACAGCCATTAATCCATGGGTTTCCCTCCATAAGGTGCTTGCTGAGGGTGGGTGTATGGTTACACAGGCTTTCCTGCCCCATTACTCACATGCCAGGTGCAGTTACACCAGCCCTGGACGCTCTGGCACCCTCTTTCCCAATAGGAAATGGGACTTTTTTATGGGCTACACGAAATATGCCTGATATCTGCCAGGTCTACACTGAAACTGATTTTGAGTATTCCACAGACTCCCTGCCAGAAAGGGAAAACAAAGGCAACACCTTAAATCCATTTTAAGACTGCCACTCTGAAACACTACAAAATCCTTTCAAGAGATTAAATTAGTAGGCCTTATGAAACTTATCTGACCACACAGGACCTCTCTAACATGTTTATAGAGGCTATGAGTTATAGCAGACTGCAGGGCATCCTTCTCTTCCCAAGCATGAGAAATCACCAACTGGCAAACAAAGAATGAAGGGAAGTAGAGTCAGCTATCCCGGGAAAGTGAAAGCCCTCCAGTAATTTTACTCATAGGTATACTACATTTAGGAAAGCTTCCTTTTTCTTTCTTCTCTTTTCTTATTTTCTTTCTTTTCTTCTCTTTTTGACTTGATGGAATTTTACTGAAGAACAAGGGATCATGCTGAAATCCTACAGAAAGGACTTTTTCTTTTTTTCTTTTTTTTTATTTGTTTTGTCTGTTAAATTTAAAAAAAGTTTTCCAGATCAATATAGCAAATCTGTGCTAATTAAGTCATTAATGTGGGTGGTAAATGAGCCAAATGATGAGTAAGAGCTTGTGTCCTGCTGAATTTCACACTGTGTCACACCTCAAAGCCATCACAAGGTTATAGCAATCCGATTACTGATTGACTTTAGAGCTCTTCATTATACTTAATACTTTATGGGCTAATTCAAAACTACAGAACTGGATGGTTAGAGATTATTAAGGAATACCATCCAGTACCATTAACATACATGTTAGCCTCTGGGGACTTACAGGATTCTGTCTGGACAAGAAGGATTTTATTCACATAGAAACTTGAGCCCTTTTTCCAGGAAAATAAAGCAGTGGAAATACACACTCACTCTCCATGTTGAGTCTGAAACTCAGCACTGAAGGGCCTTTCCTCAGGAAGATGCCTATCTTTAAGCCCCTGCGTAGGCCCCCATTCAGCCTCAAACTTTTTCCTTTCTTGGAAGGGTTTACGCCTTTCCAATGGCTTAAGCTTCAGCACAATTTGAGTGGGATGGAGTTTTGCTTTGCCTACAGTTGAGCAACAGTTTCACAAGACTTCTGTGAAACAACAGGCTTGTTTGTCTCCATAGCATGTACCCTACTGATAGCCTGGATGTAAGAAGAGCTCTAGCATGAACATGAGCCAGCAGTGTGCCCAGGTGGCCAAGAAGGCCAATGGCATCCTGGCTTGCATAAAAAATAGTGTGCTCAGCAGAAGCAGGGAGGTGATTGTCCCCCTGTACTCAGCACTGGTGAGGCCGCACCTTGAGCATTGTGTCCAGTTCTGGGCACCTCAGCACAAGAGAGATATCGAGGTGCTGGAGCGAGTACAGAGGAGGGCAACGAAGCTGGTGAGAGGCCTGGAGAACAAGGCTTATGAGGATCGATTGAGGGAGTTGGGGTTGTTTAGTTTGAGGAAGGGGAGGCTGAGGGGAGACCTTATCACTCTCTACAACTGCTTGAAAGGGCATTGTAGAGAGGTTGGTGCTGGTCTCTTCTCCCAGGCAATTAGTGACAGGACAAGAGGGAATGGCTGCAAGCTGCAGCAGGGTAGGGTTAGGCTGGACATTAGGAAAAAATTTTTCCCAGAAAGAGTAGTCAGCCAGTGGAATCAGCTGCCCAGGGAGGTGGTGGAGTCACCATCCCTGACTGTGTTTAAGAGTAGATCAGATTTGGTGTTGAGGGATATGGTGTAGGGGAGAACTTGTAGAGTAGGGCTGATGGTTGGACTTGATGATCCCAAGGGTCTCTTCCAACCTATATGATTCTATGATTCTATGATTTGGACATGGCTGTCAGAGACTGGGCAAAACAGAAGGTAAAATCTGTTCTGGCTCATTTGTGCTTGTTATGATTCTGTGCCAAAGCCAAATATTAGCCCACAGAGAAAATTTTAAATAGTATCAGAGTTATTGGTTATTTTCCTTCTAATTGCTTTTGTCACTGTCACTCCCATGTGATTCTACTGTTTAAATGCAGATGTCTCCTTCTGACCTTGCTGTTTAAATGCCGTTATGGGACCAACAGAGACAAATACACCTTTTGACTTTTTCTCTGATCCTAGTGTAGACAACTAAAATAGGTCAGATGACTCATGTTTTAGAATAAGCACTTGCCTATTTGTAGGCACCCACAGACTCTAAAGGGTACCGAGGGACTAGCATAAGCACTCGCGATACAGGTTCCTAAAATTAGTTGAAATTAATCCCCTTCTACAGATCTGTATGCCTTTGAAACAAGTATTTTCAAGTTTATATAATAATATTTCAAGTTTAAGACTGTACCTGATGGCTTTGTTGCCCACCACACGACTGGCTTTCTTGGAAAAGCATAGCTTTGGGGGGCTGGAGGGCAAGCAGTGCAGGAAGATGCTCCTCCAGCCTGGAGAGTGAATCATTTCATCTCCAGGAGAACAGCACAACCTGAATTTTCTATGACCCTCAAAATTCCCAGAGATACTTAAGGGAAAATGATACACCTGATGCATGAAACCTAGTGTAACGATGATTCTGAGGCTTTAACTTTGAAAAAAGCCAGAGTTAAGCAAGTGATTACAGTATCAAACATTTGCAAATACAGAAGAAAATCCATTATCCACACTCCTCATATGGTATGTCACCTTGTTCTCAAAAGCTGTCTAATTTCTTTCTATGATTAAAAACGATATTTTCTCCTCTGCTGCTCCAGCACCATTGCTAGGTTGGAGTCAGTCCTATCTGTTCTACCTCCCTCCTACCACATCAATAGATGTTTTTATTTGCTTTTTCTGTCATTGCACTTAATTACAACTTTATTTTTACTTGAAAAACTTTTCAAGTCATTTCTCAGAGTTGTCTAGATGATATATCACAAAAAATATTTCTCAACATATTAGATTCATGAGGTGGGAGTGAGCTTAAAACTAAACCACAAAAGGTTCTGTACCTGCTTGGGAGCTAGACAGTGTATCCAATACAAATCTTGTTAATACTTTTAATGCAGCTTCATGAGCAACGCAACGCAGCAGTCAGACTACTTCAGGGTGAGCTGTAGGAATTATTCATGCAGTAGGTTGAAGAATCCCCCCCCTCTCTTCTTGCCCTCTCCTAGACCTAGAGGAGAGGACAGTGATGCATTGGGGCTGTACATCTGCACCTAAGTCATGGTCCTTGTACTGCCATTTGTTTCTCATGGCAAATTTATCTGCTTTAAAACATCACCATGAGGAAACAGCACTGCCCTAACAGGAAAGGAGGGAGGGTAACTGTGTCAAATATTATGCTCTGAGATTTGTGTTCAGGGAAAGGATCAGGGTCAGAAAACAGCTCATAGCTAGATATTCAGGCTATGAATACAGTAGTCTGTGGGGGTTATGCACAGAAGGATGATCAATCAAAATGCGTATAGTCTGATCAATTGATCAATTTAGGTAGCCTGTGGATTTGCCCTACATCACCATGTTAGAGTCTTAACAATAAGATGAGGAAAATAACTGCATCTTAATTTTTTGCACTATCCTTATAAACAGCCTTGCTTTCAGATCAATAAATGAAACCGTGTTGCCCATCATTGAAAAAGCCCAAATTCAGCAAAGAGAATTGAAATATGTGGCAGAGGAGGGAGGGGAAGGAAAAAGATTAGTTTAAAGTTTTGAGGGACTTTGGAATGGTTCAGGTGAGAGCATTACCAGAGAGAAGTGCTGAACTCGATCTGTCTCTATGTGAAGCATTTAATCAAGCTTTAATACTTGACCTGTTGCTTGTCAGCTTCAAACTCTTCTCTTTCTTCTTTCATCAGGAGGCCAAGAAGACTGCATCCTTTCTTATGAGCCTGTCACCAGACAGGAAAGTAAGTTTCACCTGCTTTTTTGTCACCGTTCCTTATAATTTTCGTTTCACATTTGAGGGTAGCAGAACAACAAGCCTTCCTGTGCCAGCCCCAGATTTTCTGTGGCTCCTTTGTCTTGGTCACTAGGTCTATCACATACAAAAGAAATGATGTAAGGGTCTCCTTCATTAGCCTTGGCTTCCTATTGTTCTCAGGTCTCTCTCCAGTATGCTCTCATGGCCCTTACTCATGCATAAGTTAATCAGTCTACAAAATATTGATGAGGATTTTCTAGATTAACTGCAGTATTTTTTTTATCGTGTTGCAGTTTAGGCCAGGACAAACCAGGACACGTGGGAAGTCTTTATTATTTTCCCTTGCATATGATATGTGCCTGTAACCAGAGTAGATGAACCTCCAGGAAGGAAACTGAAAATGGGAGTGCACCCACCTGATTTAATGGGGGATGCATTCATATAACAGAGGAGAAAAGAATCCTACAATATCCTTTCCATGCTCAGGAGAGAGTCCATGTGCAAGCATTTGGGAGTAAACTTATGGAGTAATAGCAAATATATACACTTCCACATAGTCATTTGACTGTGCGTACATGCACCATCACACAGCTCTGCAAAATGAGTGCTGCTCGTTCCTTCTTCCTTATCCATGTCAATAAATAAATTATCCATCAATGAAATGTACACCTGTGTTTTCACTTTATATGTAAAGGCAACAATTCTGGTTAGTGCATCTTTGGAAAGATTTGCTGTTATTGCCAACAAGATCATCAAACCATGCCCTTCTTTCTGTTGTTCAGTTAATTATACCAGGCCGGTTATTATTCTGGGTCCTATGAAAGATCGGATCAACGATGACTTGATATCTGAATTCCCTGATAAGTTTGGGTCGTGTGTACCACGTAAGTATGATTCTGCTCCTTGTTCTGCATTTGAGTGAGCTGTATTCCTTGGTGCCACACATGAAGTGAATTGCTCTGAATGCAGCATCCATGAACTATGTGCAGTTGAGTTTCTCATGAGCCCTTATTCTATGGGACAAAAAAGGGGAAAGGAACAAACTAAAAAAGATTATGAAGGTCTGGAAATGATTTCTCAAAAGAATTGTCTCAAAAGCTGTAGCATATTTTTTGTTGTTTAAATAAAGAGACTTCTAGCCACTAACTCCATTCACTTACCAATTAATCTGCGGTTTCTTAAATAAGATAAAGATTTGAAATATTGGTAAAGTGTAAAATGTTTCAACTCAATTGCACAGCATCTGTCTGTAAAAAATACAGAGTAATCGGTGATTTGTGTGAATGCCATCATATATAATCTAAAAGCAGTATTGGAAACTGAATTAAGCAGAGTGTTTATATCTTGGACCATTAGAGCTTGCTGAGTGTTTATTTCAGACCCTGATTGCATCTTACCTCATTTTAAACTGTTGTCTCAGCAAATACGTCAGCTTAAAACTGCTAGAGATGAGATCAGAATCAGCCTTATAATTAAGGTTAAATTACATTAATGAGATTACTATTCATTTTCTCATTGTAATAGGATTAGGTTTACAATCTGGAATGCATTTTGTATTTGAGGTTTGAGTGTGATCCTGCTGAAAAAAAGTGGAATTCTGGTAAATCCTAATTTTATGTTAGCCTGTCGGTATTAATTGGAGGTAAACATCAGAAGATAATACTTTTAAAAGACAGTTTTACTGTCATAACTCCATTGAAAACAATATGTAGTAGCCAAAGATCTACTCCCAGATGTAAAGCCCCTCTACTCACAGACAACTCAGCATTGTCCTCTGAGCAGACCTAAATTGCAGCATTTTTTTCATGAAATGTTTTTACAGACCTTTTGACCTTCTGCCTTTTGTTTCATGCAGATACCACACGGCCAAAGCGTGACTATGAAGTGGATGGGAGAGATTATCATTTTGTCATTTCAAGAGAACAAATGGAAAAAGACATCCAAGAGCACAAATTTATAGAAGCTGGGCAGTACAACGATAATTTATATGGAACTAGTGTCCAGTCTGTGAGATTCGTGGCAGAAAGGGTAGGTTGACACTAGTTTTATTGGCCTTGCAACATGACCAGATTTTTTCCAACACTGTATCTCAGATGTGATTCTTCAGCCAAAAATAAAAAAAATATCTGCAAAATGGCATCCTAATATTTTGAGGGTTTATAATGACTCCGCAAGGGGAGTCTCTAACTTTGAATGACAACATCCTTGACATTTTCTGTACCTGAATGTAGTGCCATCAATTCAGGGATCTAACAGAGCGCCTCAAGTATGCCCCAAAACAGCCTTCCCTCTTCCCTCTCTAAGACAGGTAAATAAACTTATCTCACTCACACAGGAGCAAAAGAGTGAAGCAGAGAAAGATTAAATGACTTGCCTCAGGTGACACAGGGAGTCTTTGACACAAACAACTGAATTAACCATTAAGAACATAGACATCTTATTCCTTGATTGTCTCATCTCTGAAGAAAATACTCTCCCTCCCACAAAGTTCACTCCAATATAAAATCACAATATCTATAAATATAAATATAAATATAAATATAAGTATATATTAATATGGATGTGAATATGAATATGTATATAGATAAGAAACAATATCTGCAGTGTATATTTTATATCAGCATGAGAGAAAAAGAGTGCAGGGGGTGGAGCACATGGCCTGGAGTACCCCTTCCCTGATGTGCCAAGTAATGGTCCCATAGCAGTGCACTGTGCCACAGAATTGCTTCCTGTCTTTGGGCTGATCTTCAGCAAACTGCAAAAATAAACACACCCTCATCTGTTTCCAACAGGGAAAGCACTGTATACTCGATGTGTCAGGAAATGCTATCAAACGACTACAAGTTGCACAACTCTATCCCATCGCTATCTTCATTAAGCCTAAATCATGGGAGCCTCTGATGTGAGTATAAAATCTTTAAAGCATTTTATTTTCAGGGTACAGTCCCAAACGGCACAACACAAGTCTTGAGTCTACATTTTGCCTGTCCTCTAAAATCAGTAATGAGAGGAAGTGGGAGCAGTGGAGGCTTGCTCTCCCTGTCTGGCATCCACTATATCCCAGCACCTCAAGGAACAAGCCAAAGCTGCCTTTAAACCTTTCACACTGGGACATGTGGTCTCACATTCTGGACCATGAAAGACTCCCTGACGGTGCTTGGTTCACTTGTTCTAACCTCAGCAGCAAGTTCACCAAGGACTCATGCAGTCTGGCTTGTCCCATCCAGCCTTGGGTGCTCTTGGGGTGTAGAGTCTGGTCATAGGAGTGAAGCAGAGGGTAAACCTGTGTCAGACTTGAGTTCTGTGCCTCTTCATCAGCTCATCATTTACTTGAAGGTCTGTAAGAGGATGGGCAAGGACCCACGGCATCTTAGAGGGGAAAACACAACACTAAAAGAAAGAAAGAGAAGGTAAAAACTTCATGGAACTTAATGTCAATATTTAGAAAAACACTGGGATCCAAGAAACAGTTAAGCAGCTCAAGTGTAATAACTGAGAGGTTCTAAGAGGCAGGCAACGTGTGTGCATCAAGAACAAATCAAATCAATCTATATACAGGGAGTCTTTGACACATATTCTGTCTTCTGTCTTAATTTTCTGTCTTCTGTATTCTGTCTTAATTTTTATTCTGTCTCCATGGGACATTCTCAGTAGCAGCTTAGGGAAATATACAGAATGACTAGAGAGTACATTCACAGACATACCCAGTCACTGAAAACGACACTGTTGAACAGAGAAATCCTGCAAATATATTTCCTGAGCTGTGTCCCTGTTTGGGACTGCTTGTTATTTTCATTAATTATCTGGAGGATGGATTGGGCGATACTGTTGTAAAGTCTGTGAATAACTCAAGGCTGAACAAGGTGGTGAGCACATTGCAGGGTAAGATTAAAGCTCAGGGTAAAATCAGTAAGATGAAATTCAAGCACAGACAAAGGAGAGAAAATGAAATGCATGAGTACAAGCAGGGAATAATTAAGCTATAGCAGTGCAGAAAAGCATCTGGTGGTTGGGATGGATCACACAGGAGTATGAATGGATGGATAATGCAGTTGCAAAAAAGGAAACTGCCGCTGTGGGCTGTATTACCATCAGAGTTGTATAAGCACACAATAGACAGTTATTTTGTTTTACTGGGTATGGATGAAGACTCAGCTGGAGTGTTGGCCCAGTTCTGGGTTCCACCCTGGAAGTCTAGGAGGAAGGGGGGTTGCCTAGTGTCAAGGAGAGGAGGCTGAAGAGGAAATATAGAAATGATCTTCATGCTGGTTAAAGATTGGGATAAAATACATTGTGATAGACTGTTTCTCATGGACACTTATGGTAATTCAAGAGTTATCAGCTTAATTTGCTTTGATAGGGATGACACTTTGAAAATTTGAGCTATGTGCCTTCCCCTCACCGAAGGCCCTTCAAAGTGTTATGAAGATGCAAAATATTTTGACAATCATCCTGTTATTAAACCAAAGCAATTCTAATATTTCAGGGAGGACAAAACAAGTTCTGTAGACTTAGAAGATCTCCCCTTAGTGATATAAATAAAAAGTAAGCTATTCTTCACTCTCCAAATCTAAACCTGCCTTAGTGTTGCCAGTATGGTAGGGACAAACAAAGTCAAATCCATTATATGACTTTGAATTCTTGTTCTGCAAATACCTCATGGAAGACAGCCTTAATTAGAGATCCAAATTTTTGTGGGACAGTGAAAGTCCTTATGTATCAGTACCAGTTTGGGACTTTTTGCAGTCTCTTAAATAAATAAATTATGTAAACACAATACAATTCCGGGGGAATAAAAAAAAAAGAGAAAAGTGTAATGAATTCAGGCATTCTAAATTAGTTTATCCCCTGAAGACAGTTCTCTACAAGTAATCTTTTAATCTAGTTAATCTATCTAGTGTGCATTTATCTTATCAAACCGTACCCAAAATTAGTTTCTCACAGAATGGCTCCTTTGCAACCATCTGACAGTGAAGGTAAGAAGAGTGAAGGCAGCATACAATAAACTTGCACCTGCACTTGAAACTTGGTTATTACTGGTTCTCTGGAAATACTCTGCAAGCACTAATGACCATATAGGATGTAAAAGCAACCAGAACACATGGTCGAGCTGGATGTCTCCCAGTCCTGCTCTCTTAATTAAACTCAGTCCTGGCAATCAAATTGCTGTAAAAAAAAGCTGCTCTGTCATCCTGTACTTCCTTCCTTCCTTCCTTCCTTCCTTCCTTCCTTCCTTCCCTCCCACTTCTACACAGATCTACCTCACAGTTTTAATCCCAGAGGCATCCCTGTTGGTCCCTCTCAATCGGCCTCTCTCACTAGAAGAAGGGCCATAATGGGATCATGGGGATGAGAGCTGGAAGAAATTTAAGAGCCTTCACTGGGAGAAAAGGAAAATGCTGGAAAATGTGCCTGGAGAGACAGCTCTTTGCAAGCATTTTGAATTTACCAACTGTGCAGGTCCCTAGCTAGGAAATAAAAAATTACAAGGGACTATGGTTTGGCAGCACTTTTAATTCATCAGAAAAAAATGGACATCATGGTCCTCCCCCTTCTCTAGCCTCTCTCCTGAAGGCACAGGATGGGCAGAGGAATGAATACAACTAGCACAGTTTTATACCACAGGCAAATCTACAACCTGAAAATGTAATACAAATTTCTACTCATTTCAATGCTTGTTTATATTTTTATTTGTATTTTCTCCTCTGATATTCAAAGATCTTGAGGAATGCTTCTCAGAAATTTACCAGAAATAGATCTGGAAGGAGGATGCTGTTAGCACTAGAATATTTGTTGAGTGCTCTTAAGACAAAAATGTTAGGTTTCCATAAGAATTTACAATGTTATGTCCCACTTCAAGACAGAGTTTTGGTTCAGACACCTAAAGATATGTTCAAGTAGGTGGAGCTGATGAGTTGTTCACCTGAACTCAATTAGATAGCAGTCTTTCCAATAAATAGAATTAGTAGTACTACATACACTGAATATCAGCTGCCCAGGGAGGTGGTGGAGTCACCCTCCCTGACTGTGTTTAAGAGCAGATTAGATGTGGTGTTAAGGGATCTAGTGTAGGGGAGAACTTTGCAGAGTAGGGCTGATGGTTGGACTTGATGATCCCAGGGGTCTCTTCCAACCTAAATGATTCTATGATTCTATGATTCTATGATATTTAGCAGCATGACACAGATTGGCATATATTAAATGTGTTTATATAATGCACAAATAGCTGTCATAAATTTTTAAATAAATCTTTCTTGTCTTTCATTTTATAAACCTGCTTTCCACATTGCAATGGTATTTCCAGAGAGATGTTTCTAAGCAGTGTTCCCAGCTATATGGTTAGTTCTATGATAGACAGCTTAAAGTTTTTTTCTAGAAATACCTTTGTGCATCCTGGACACCTTACAGGATGTTTTTCAGAAGCCAGGTAGGAGTTAGCTCTAGCAAGTTCATTCTGTTATGCACTTCATAGATCATTCTTTTCATGCAACATCATGTGTTTAATTTCCTACATACATCACCTATGGCATTAAATCAGATTTACCTAGAACACGCGACATTCCCATCTCTTGCTTTTCTAGTTGCCTCAGAAAATTTCCATCATGTTTTAAGAAAAATTAATCCATGCTGTGAAAAAATGCTGGAACAAGAAAATTCTATTTATTATTACCAATTAATCTGGATATCTGCAGGCGTATATGTGTAAGGCAGCGAATGAGTATGAGCTTGACTCTTTGCAAGCACACAGTGGTATTAAAAGCTGAACGTGCATGGGCAAGACAACTAATTTCTAAAAGCTGTGAAATAGTGCCTCTGTTGAAACATAAATTCTCCATCAAATAACAAAACATTGTCAATAACAGAATGTTATTATGTTTTTACATTTATTGGTACCCTGCACATCTTGGAATCTACTAGACCCACTTGATTGGGAAGGTCTCCAGTTAATCAGAAAAGACTAGAACAGAGAACATAAATAAATAATTCCTCTTAACTCTTCTTGCTAGAAAGATTCAGTTTGATTTCTATTGTTATCTGTAACTTATGCCCCAACCAAGAATTCTCCCTGGAAGACATGCTGGGTCCTTCTGGGGCTTCGCTACACAGTTTACAATGACTCTGGGATTCCATCTGCAGGGTCAGGACTCTCAGTGTGCTGAATGTTTGCTTTTAGTCTTGTTTTTGCTTCCATAGTCCCAGCCTCAGTCAAAACCCAGCTTCCATTTCAGCAGGCTGGACAATCTTATGCAGCTGAGACAGCCCGGCTGTGGGCCTGGGAGATGGAGAAGGAGCTGCAGCTCTGGAGGCTGGAGTACTCTGAGTGCTCAGACCTTGAGATCTCTTGGCTCCCAGATTTACCCATGGGTTCCTGATGCCACAAGTCTGTCTCTTTTGGCAGTTACCAGATTTTGGCCTTATATTCTGTTTGGGAATGGAGAGTAATGAACGCAAAATAAAAAACCAGGGGAGAAATGGGAAATAGTCTGGGAGTATAGGTTTATACTACATAAGAATGAAATTAAATTTAAATTATTGAAAGTGTCCATTAACTGATGGAAGAATTTCACTGCCTGATTCTTACACCAATCTCAGTCCATCTGTGATTCAACTGAATGTGTCTTTCAGAATGCTGTTTTAGTAAAAAACTAAACTTTTTGATTACTTCCTCTGTGTTTCTAGGGAAATGAATAAACGTCTTACAGAGGAGCAAGCAAAGAAAACCTATGATCGAGCAATTAAATTAGAACAAGAATTTGGAGAATATTTTACAGGTATGTACAGTATTTTATTGCAAAACTGGATCAGCTGTGTTTCTGGCTAGAGCGACTATCAGTATAGTGTGCCCACAGTAAGGGCTCCTGGCTGGAGACTATTGCTTCCTTGAAATTCCAGAGCAGTTGAGGCATTCAACTGCTCAAAAGTTTGATCCCCTGAAAAAATATCTATGCCTGAATTTTATTTCCTCCCTGACCCAAAACTGCTTTTAATGAAGTCCATAAAAATGTCACATCATTGCATTTGTAGAGACCAGAGAATTCCTCACTAGCTCAAGGCAGGAGCTCAAGCTAGGGATCCTGGGAGGGAAGGAGAAGGGCAGCTTCTTCCCGACCTGGAAAAAAAGCAAGTTTTAAGACCTCTCTGGGTACCAGCATTTCTTCTGGGCAGGTTTAGGGAGTTCCCTACTCAGGGCCTGGTATTTGCAGATGCCACTCAGAAGTCCCCAGCTGTCCCTCCACATGCTGACAGTGAGCATAATGTGAACTGCAGTTCCAGATTCCTGCCGGGGGACACCACATTTAAAAGTATAGACACTGTGCTTTGTGTTGCAGTTGCTTTATCTACTGTCAGCTTGGGCCTGATCTAGTTAACTTTTGCAGTCCAGAGTGAGTTCACTATGAAACGAACAGGCTGTAAATCTGCTACTATTCACTGCTGAAGTAGCTTCTAAATTAAATGGAATATAAAGCTTGACCTGCAACCATGGGAACTACCATACTTACTGCACCCCTCCTTTCCCCCCTCTCCCCCCCCACACCTCAGTCCAGGACAGAACTACTAGTTCTCTAAATTAACCTGGCTCAGTCTTCTCCCTGCACTGCTTGCAGGGATGGGTGTCAGTCATGGGAAGGGGATATTGGTTTGAACTTAGTTTCCATCTGCAGGGGTATGGCTTTCCCATAACAGAGTGCTAGTATTCCCTCTCATGTCATCAGTATCTATGAGTACACTGAAAATCTGCTGACATTGGATGCCGTAGAATATATCAATTAAAAGAAGTATTGATATTTTTTCTTGCTGCAGCTATTGTCCAAGGAGATAGCTTAGAAGATATATATAATCAATGCAAACTTGTAATTGAAGAACAATCTGGGCCTTTCATCTGGATTCCTTCAAAGGAAAAATTATAAATTAGCCACTGCACCTCTGATTACGACGGGAGAATATTTAGAAGAAAATTATAATATACTATTTGGAGGCTTTCCTGTTTTTGTTGCATTTATGTTCTTTGCAGTCAATGTGAATTTTGATGAATGTACAACACAAAGTGTTTGAAGCCATGAAGGACACTGATGGGTCAAAGGGTAGGAACAAAAAGACTTCTACCATATAAAACAAATCTGTTGTGTGCTCAGAGCACCAGTTGTAGGTATAAACTTTTGACGTGGAGACCCTCTGTCAAGGGGAGCTAGCCACCTCCTGTGCCCACGTGGACATTTTGATAGATTTCAATGGCTGAGCTCAGTGTGTTGATTGCTTTAAAGAGAAGTTCCCAGCTCTTGAACCTCATATAGGGCTTGATCCTGCAAGGCGCTCAGCACTTGACCCCAATTCCTACACATGAGTAGCCCGTTGACTTGGAGTCACTTGTGATCTTTCCCTATGCCGTTCAGTCCCATCAGCTCCAGTAGGACTATTCATGGGCTCAAAGCTAAGCACAGGCTTAAGCGTTTTGCTAGATCAGGGCCACATGCACCTTGCAAAATCAAGCTGAGAGTACCTGGTCCACTTCCTACTGAAGTCACTGGTAGGACGCTCTTTGACTTGACTGGGAGGTGGGTCCTATTCTAAGCTTGTCATTGCACATTTGTAGTTGGTACACCTCGACTTTGGTAACTATGCACATCTTTTGATTTCTGAAACCAAGTCAAGCATTTCTTTTTTCCCCTTTGGAAACACTATTGCATCAGGAACTACTAAAAATATAGTTTATTTTACTGGAGTTTGGAGGTGGGAGAGGATGGAAGCATTTCACATCACACACACGTGCACACACATTCCCATGCAGACACACACACGTGTATGAGGATTCACAGCACCTATGTTGACAAGGAGGGATACAACTGGGAAAAGCTTTAAAATTTTTGATTGTCTATTTTATCATTTATATTGATAGAAGGCACTTAAAGATGGAATAATTTATAAAAATAAAAGTATATTGATGTATAGAAACTAATTTCTATAGGTAAAAATGTTTTTGTGAGATATTTTGTAAAGATTAATTAATTGAAAGATTAAATATTTACACCCTTGTGCGACTGTAAAATGTAAAGAGGACCATCAAGTTGCATTATCCCTTTTCCATAACAGATTCTCTATTATTAATGACAAGAAAGACAATTCCTTAAATTGTAGTTGTCATCTTGTTTTTCCTCTCAATTTAATCCTCTCCCTTGCCTCTATTTAATCATGATGAACTCCTGTGGAAAGATCTCTTGAACTGACTGCCCTGTAGGACCTTTTCTGAACACAGAAGGATGATAATGCATCTTTAAATTGAAATGGACAATTTTTCAGAACCAAAATGCCAGTGCTTGAATGCAGTTAATAATTTCTCTCTTGGAGGGAGTCTCACTTCATCTCCAAATTTTTAAGATTCTTCTTTAAATGAAATACTAAAAGTATTTGATCTTTCCTCTCTTTGCAGGCAGGCAGGTCAACAACTAACTCCTATCTTCATTCATTTCACAGTCAACAAGGGTCTTAAAAGTGGAAGCTGAGGCAATGGACATTTGTGAGGGATTTGGGGAAAGTCTGTGGAATTGTGGTTTGGGGTGCATGAAAGGGAAGCAGGAGGTATTTTTTTCTAATTTCACATTGCCCTTCCTTTGTATACTGATGTCATTCTTCACTCTTGACACAAGGGGACAACTGCAAGAGATATTATGATAGTAAACTGAATTGCCTTTGCTGCTGCTGGACCAAGTTTTCTATAAAACCCATGCTCTCCTGCCTGCTGTGCCGCAGGAGTCCAGTACCTATTAGCTGGTGGCTACAGTAACCCTAATGCTTAAGGATGTTTTAAGGGCAAATGCTAAATAGACTCCTCAATTATGTGTCTATTTGAAGCTTACATTTCTACCCCCTGTCAAGCTGACAGGAATATCCAGCCAACCTCCGTGGAGAGTGTGACTAGCTGGATGTTTGCAATATAGCCACCAGCAGTGACAGGGTTAAAAACAGGGGCATTTTAGCGGCCCTGAGGTGGCCTCTCTCTTACTGCCCTACTACAGTAACTTTGAGAAGTTCACACTTCTTTAACTACTATTTTTCTTGCCTGGTCAGCGCAGATTTATAAACAAGGGTTTCAGTCAAGTCTCCAAAACAGCTTTGTGACCAGAAGGGCTAGAAACTTTTTTTTTTTTTTAATTTTTTACAAAATATAAAAGAATGAAAGCTTAGATTTTGGACCATTCTGCAGAAATCCACAGAGTGACCCCAGATCTTTGGAAGCCATGGATTTTTCCATGCTGGCAAAGTACTATTGCCCCAGGTTGGGAAATAGCCTATCAGACCTGAAAAAAAAAAACAAGTATCCTAAAGCAGGAACTAATTTTCAGCTCTATTTTTTAAGCAATCAATCACATCTGCTTCTTTGTTTCTTAGTTCAGCATGCAGCCTTTTAAGGTACTATCCTACTAGCAACTGTTTTGCTTTGTCATGTGCTGTGCTTTACGGTGAACAGTAACACTATGGCTGAGTACAATCAATTTTTCCATCAGTCCTTGGTTACTGTAGTAACGTTATTTATTTTTCCCTGTCTGTTGTTTGTGCTTCCAGTTTAGAGTTGCCATTGCACTTCTTTTTTCTTTTTCTTTTTCTTTTTTTTTTTTTTAAATAAAACATATATTTAAAAAACAATACACCGAGAGAAGCAGTGAGAGGTCTTATTTCCCTTAGGACTCCTACACCCATTTGTTTTGTGCGTTGATGTTTTGCGTTTCATGTTTCAGCATCCTCAGAGCTGCAATTCATTCTTGCGTTGCAGCTGTTCAGATCATACTGGGTGGTAGTGGGAGGAGGAAGAGAAACATAAGATTCATGCAAAATTACATCTGGTGCGAAAAAAAAACCCAAAACAACAGTCCAAACTCACAACCCACAGCGACTGGCACCTGAGACCATGTTGGTGCTAACACAGCTTCACGTAATCAGATTCCTTTTCTGTCCATGGAAAAGACTTGCGAGTGTCTAAACATGAGACAAATGCAAATGCTGGACCCTTTAGGAAAAGTGCCAGATCACGCCCCTGGTGCTATTTCTCATGTTCTGGCACAGTGTGTAGCACCGTAGGGTCTAAGCAGAACCAAAATTATCACAGCTTTTTGTCCACCCATGAATGATCACGATGACATCTTGCTAGCTTTGTGCAGATGTGCAATATTACAACCTATTTATTTCTCCTTGCCACAAAGCATCTTCCATGCACTGACTCAATGAGAGCTTGCTAACAGGGCTCAGTGAAACGGCACTCTTTCCTGGTCTTACGCTCTGACCATCAACCAGTGAAAGAGCCTCTTTCTTGCTTAATTCCCCCTTCCTACAGAGGTACCCTGTCCACGCTAGCGCTTTGTAATTTCTTTGGTAGTAAAGGCTGTTTCTAGATAAATATTCCGTGGCGTAATTGTGTTTGTAGCTAGCATGGTTTGATGCTCCGGTGTGGATAGGGTCCTAGGAACCACCCTGTGATAGTCAAGGATAAGAAATCTCTCCGTTGCACTGAAAATTCAAATCCTCACCCTGGAGAGCAGTGTGGAACCTGAGCTAATAACCACTACGAGCCAGCGACAGTGTCCTAGTTATCCAACACCCACCTACCTATTTACAGTAGCTTTCTATGGAGAAATTGTTGGTGTTACACCTTCGCTGTTACTTGCTCATCAGCACTCAGTCAAATTGTGGGTTTTGTTTGGTTTTCTTATGTTTTATTTTTTGTTTTTCAAATTGTATCCCTGACCAGAGGATTCGGTGAGTGACAATACATGAAGATATTTGTGGGAAAAACGGTGTTAATAAAAAAAAAAAGTCTCAATCTTCTTTCTAAGCTGCAGATTTAAAGCCATAATATCTGCCATGTTCACAGAAAGTGGTCTTTTATCCTTCACAGCTTTTAATCTCAGCATTTTTTCTCTTGAACATTTTGTCTCCCATGTTATGCATGCGGTTCACTGTTCAACTGCATTCATGTGTTCAAGCTCATGCCTTGGTGGAATAAATGTATTTTCCTATCCATTAAAAATCAGGCATCTGGTCAATTAGTTCAGAAGTAAGAATGAGATTGCCATCACATTAAAAAAAAGTTTCCCGTTTATGGTACAAATCAGCATCAAAGCTAACAGTAAATAACATCTAAAATCTATTCAGCATTTAGCTAACCTAGATCCTCAGCTGGTGTAAATCACCATCACTTCATTTTATAGACTCATTGAATGGATTGGGTTAGAAGGGACCTTTAAAGGTCACCTAGTCCAAGCCCCCTACAATGAGCAGGGACATCAGTGGAGTCCATCACGGTTACACCACCTGAAGTTGTACACCCATTCTCCCCATCACACTGATCTTTTAATATTACTGCAAAACACCAAGGCCACATGATTAAACAGCAACTCAGCATTTTCCATCATCATTTACTGCATATATTCCTGTAGCACCCAGAGGGCCAAGTTACGGATCAAGATCCTTTTGAGGTAGGTGCTGTGAAATTGCTGAACAAAAGACACCCCATGGGCCAAATGCTGTGGCCGGATTTTCAGAATGCTTCAGTCCCACTGACATCTCACCGAAAGCAATAGGAACCACTACCCCCTTGGCCCTTTTGAGACTCTGTCTGTAAGGTGAGGAGCATGAGATGCAATTCATCATCTCTCACACCATGTTAACAGCTTATGCCATCTGGCCTTGACCTAAAGCGCAGGCAATTGCCCTGGTGTAAAACAGCATTTCTGGGGGATGGGCGGTAGCCAGCATCCTAGGCAAGATCTTTTGGGGAGAAAAAAAGGCAAAAAAAAAAAAAAGGAAAAAAAAAAAAAAGGCAACACTGTTGGCTCTTAGTGGGATAGCAACCTTTTAATTTGTGTTCCTAAATTTGAATCGGCCAGTCTGAACTTCTGGGTGCAGCAGCCTGTGCTCAGCTGGCGGCTCCACCCAGCACGCTGGCCGGCGCGCGTCTCTTCAGCAGGATGTTTCTCAGATGTGGGGTACTCAGAATCTGAACTGGAGTTTACAAGATACCCTGTCCAGCTTACACTCCTGTTATGTGTAAATACTCTGCGCATCCATTCCATTTGTGTAAAGAATAAAGCACACACAATTATAAAAATTAAGATGTATATTTCATACTAGCTGTGTCCTTGCTTATTTATTCCGGTCCAAGCTCTCAGCTGTGGTTCAGTTGTAAATGCTTGATAGAGTGTTTATAAATATGTCATGAATTTTATTATAAAATATTAATATTAAAGCATTTTTACACTTTATAGCAAATGGCTTCTTCACAAGGCATAATTTGTCTTTTTTCCTTAAAGTGGAATAGTAAAAGAGAATGACTACGCTCTTGCTATGTCTTGAGACACTATCACTTCTATCACACAAGACAGACACAAGTATGGAAATGGGATGGTGGTTTCAAAAATGACTGAGGAAACAGAAACTCCTTTCTTCCTTGAACTTTTTTTGTGTTACTAACTTCAGGTTGACATGGAAGTTACCACCAAGAAGATTCACTCTGGTGAAGTACCACCACTTTCTTCTTAGCACACCTCTGCTGTGTATTGAGTAGCATCAGCATGTCTGCCTAAATGGCAGAAGTTTGGTTTTTTTTAAATTAAAGAATTGTTTCATGTTTCTAACATCACAGCACATCCATTGGGATAAGGACTGTAATAATTACACGCTTGTAAGCAACGTGATGGAGCATAAACTACAGTTGTGCTATGGAGTCCCAACAGCCCAAGAACCTTGGGTTTTGGCCATTCCAGGAATGTCTTTGCAGATGGTTTGTGGGCTCCAGGGAAGCCAGGGAACATTGTCAGCTTCCAGCAGAGGCAGAAACATAACAGGGACACTGCTTTTGACACACAGACGGTGCAAGATTCAGTCTGCAGAGGACCACGGATCCTCCATATGGCTCTGGGAGCCACAGCTGACGCTACAGGGAGGAAAACTCTGTCCACAGAGGTTTACATGCATAATCACAAGGATGGTTAATCATCTAAACATTCATTGTGAGGCTTTTGACTTCCCCAATAGATTCAGGAGAGAGAGAGAATCCAGACAACAGTCCACATTGATATACAGATGAGCACAAAAAGTTAGCAAGTTATTTTTGAGATGCCAGCCTGTTTACTGAGAGATTTTTCATGGTAGTAAGTCACTGCTCCAGCAATCTTAGCAACAAAGTGAAGCTGCTTTCCTGAGAAACACTGTACAAAGCAGTCTGTAGGTGGGCTCTTCATTACAGAACAGCATTTCTTATTAAAGTTCTTTCTTCTTCATCCCATCTCTAGGCAAACCTGAGCTAATTCCCCAGACTATATTCTGCAAAAACAATATATTCTTGGAAAAGAATATAAAGTGCCTGGAAAGCAGGAAATATTTAAAGTTGCAGGAAACCAGGCATCTGTAATTCTATGATTGTGTCCTGTGACTATCAGTTCAGGCAGTGGTGGCAAATCTTGACAGCTTATTACCTGGTCCAGGCACAGAGTATGCCCTGAATGGTCACCTTCTCTCATTTGTCCCACTGCCTTTTAATGGTGACTTCATACAACCAGCCAGGTATCTGGACTCAGTTCTTCAATCACACCCCTGTGGCTTGAAAGACACGTTTGAAAAATTATTTGGGACCAGTGCTGCAAGGTAGGTGGGCAGTACTTCTATGTATAGATACCGCCAAGCTCCTAAGCCATCTTGGGAAAGTCATTTCACTTTGATCTTCAAAGGAATTTAGGTGCTTATGTGGCATCAGCAAGTTATTAATATCCCTATAATTGTAGCATTTTGCAGCTGGCACGTAGCAAGGCCCTGTGTTACCAGTGGCAGAGCAAGAAAAAGGAGTTTCAGTTCCCAAATATCTGGGCACCTACCAGTTCCCCTTCCCTACCGGCAATCTACAGAGCAACCTTTATCAAAAATCTTGGACAATGCAGAAATACTTACCATAATAGCCCTACAGGGCCGGACTCACTAACGGCACCATTACAAAGCCCATTGCTACAAGGAAGGTGACACCATAGCTGCAGAGCAAGAGCTGCTTGGGTTGGTTGGCTGGACAGGTCACCAGCAAAACAGCCACAGCTGAACCGGCGTGGAGACCAGTTTGAAAAGCTGTGGACAGTAGCACAGCTCCTCTGCTCGGAGGAGGGGAGATGTTCTAGATGGCACCCACTGACTGCTGCAGTCTCCTGATAATGGAGGTGGTTCCTCCTTGGCACACTGGGGAGGTAATAGTGCCAAGTATCCCAGGGAGGCATAGCATGGTGCCCAGAAGAGATAACTAATTTTAGTCAGCAAGGAAATTGAAATGCTTGCTGCAGAAGCTCATTAACTACTGTCAACTGCTCATTAGCCCTTGATCTAAGCAGAAGCAGGTGGTGGCAACCAGGGAAAATGAATTAGGTCTAATATATTATTAGTGTAATAGTAATAGGGCTGTTATAACATCAGTGGGAAAGCAGTACACAGCTGGCCTCTACACTGCACCGACTGATTAGCTAATGTCTCAGGCTAAAGAGCTAGCCTGAATTTGAGGGACAGATCTTGTATGTACAGAAGGTAAAGAGCTTTCACCTAAGCTTCTCATGGCTTCCCTTCCACACAACAACTCCCTGATGCTGCACAGACTTTGCCTTGCAGTACGGTCTATAAATGCAATAGGGCATCATCTATAAATCGCAATTTGCAAATGTCTTTAAGGTGCAAAACTCTAGGATGGGCTTTAAACATGAGAAAAATCTCAAAAACAAAGCTGCTGGGAACCTGGAGTTAAATCTGCCTCTAACAACAACTCACATGCAGTCCCAGTTGGCATCACAAACTCACCAGCAGCACCAGAAAACCTCGTCTGACTTCTGCCTGACCTACCTGCCCCAGTGGGCTGATCTGAACAGAAATCATTCCAGACTCCAAGGAAACGTTTTAAGTTCTTCTTGATGCTTTACCCCTTTTTCCCAAGAAAGGGTGTTGCCACTATGCCATCTGCAGTAGCAGCTGGTCAGGGGGCTGTTCATTATCTTCAGAGTTAAAGCACTGGGCTAAATTGCCACAGCCATCACCATGTTTAAGTACTAACAATGTCAAACCTATGTCAAACACCCATTTCTTTCTCTTTTTTAACAGAAAATGTTTTGAATGCTGTTGACCCGATGACTCACAGAACAAATCTAAAGGGTCTGAGGGTAAATGCTTGTCTTATGCTCCCATCAACTCCAGTGCACAACAGGGGATCTGGACAGGCTCTGCAGGACCCACCAAAGCACCCTTTCTCTTCCTCTGGTGGTGTATTTGGTGGCCGTATTCTGCCTGCCAGGGTGTGATTTTCTGGGAATCAGTTGCTGAGTAAAGCCAATACACCTCCAGCAAAATATTAGACAAGTAAATTAGACACTAAATTAGAGGAAAAACACTGAGGCTGTGTCTGCTAAACAGGGAAAAGCCCTGCAGATCCCTGACTCCAAGGCAATTGGCAGAAGGAGCATTTCCAACTAAGCAAGTTTAGTTGTTCTCCTGACCTTATTTCATGATGGAACTGGATTTGGGAAATGGGTGCCGTGTAAGCAGGTGAGGTAAGTGGATAGTGCCTCATTCAGCTGGGGTGGGAAGGGGGTGTCAATCTCATCAATAGCGGGTACATAAGTGAGGACTTAGGCCCCAGACAGAGTCGATGGTGAGATGTGGGAGGGGGAAGGTCTCACATTATTCAGTGCCTGATTCACTCCATTAACCAGCAGAGTTACAGATGGAGGTGAAAGGGTCTGTGAACATAATGTTAGATGGGGTAAATATCAATTGCAATGCATTAAAGAACCTGAAGTAAAAAAGTAGGGACCAGGTGGTAATTCATAATCCTGTGGAAGAAGCCAGTTGTTAATGGAGCCTTTGCTCATGGAGACAAATCCCCAGTGACCACAAATTTCTGCACTAAATATAGCAACTGCCTTCCCTTAAGCAGGAATGGAGGCACAACAGTGTGCATTCCCACCTACAAATATCCAGAACAGAGCCCAGGAACTGCAACATTTGGACACCCACACTCTAGATCAATGGGCCAAGGCCAATGGAATGACGCTCAATAAGGCCAAGTGCTGGGGTCTTGCATTTCGGTCACAATAACCCCATGTAGCACTTCAGGCTTGGGGAAGAGTAGCTGGAGGGCTGCCTGGCTGAAAAGGACTTGGAGGTGTTGGTCAACTGTGGGCTGAACATGAACCAGCAGTGTGCCCAGTTGACCAAGAAGGCCAACAGTATCCTGGCCTGTATCAGGAATAGCATGGCCAGCAAGAGTAGAGAAGTGATGGTGCCTCTGTGCTGGGTACTGGTGAAGCCTAACCTCCAGTACTGGTTCAATTCTGGGCCCCTCTCTACAGGAAGGACATTAAAGTGCTGGAGCAGTCCAGAGGAGACCCACCAAGCTGATGTCAGGTCTAGAGAACAAGTCATATGAGGAAAGGCTGAGGGAACTGGTCATATTTAGTTTGGAGAAGAGGAGGCTGAGGGGAGACCTCATTATCCTCTACAGCTACCAGAAAGGAGGCTGTAGAAAAGTGGGTGTTGGCCTCTTCTCCCAAGTGAATAATGACAGGACCAGAGGAAATTATCTGAATTTGCAGCAGAGGAGGTTCAGATTATATATTAGGAAGAAATACTTTACTGAAAGCAAAGGCACTGGAACAGCCTGCCCAGGGAGATGGTGGAGTCACCATCCCTGAAGGTATTTAAGAAATGTGTGAATGCAACACTTCGGGGCGTGCTTTAGTGGCCGAGATGTCGGGGGGGCTGTGTGTGTTTATGGATGGACTCAATGATCTCAGAGGTCCTTTCCATCCATGAAGATTCTGTGATTCTCTGACGAGGTAAACTTTTACAGGGCAGCTCTTCAAAGTCCCTCATGTGGGTACCCAGGCAGTATGTACCCATCACAGCCCGGCCCAAGGTAAGGAATGCAGACAATAGATTTTCTATACAAACTATCTTGAGATGCAATGTGATGAAGTTAGTGTCCTGCCGGACAACCTGGCTGGAAAGTTTTTGAGACAAAAGGAGAGCATACACACACACAGGCAGCAGCATCTCATGGAGGGTTTGTCATCATTGCTGGAACAAAGTCATTGGAGTGCTGGAGGTAAAGGTTGTTTAGGAATTAATTATTATAGCAGCTAGAGCTAAGTCTTCCCAAGTTTCCCACACAGACAAAGCCAAAGAATTATATTTGCCCTCAGTGACACTTACTGCCCATTTGGTGTATGATTAGGAAAATCCTCTCTATATGATATGTGCCTATGGTGTGAGGAAGTAATGATGCTACTTCACACTATCCCACAATCTCTGCTGTACTAGGACAGTGTAGGCGAGAAATAATTTAAACCACAGCTCCTTTATTGCTATTTTGTAGCTGGAGGTGCAAGGAGCACAGCCAGAGAACAAAAGCCAAAATGACTGGAGAGGGATGTTTCATTGCAAAGGCCATAAAACACGCCTTAGTTTGAGCAGGGGTAGAAATGATATAAAGAGACAACGTGGAGGCCAGACATATAGGTGCAGCTGATGGTGGAGGAAGGGCTTGGCCATGAGACAAGAGGGAGGAAAGGGGCTGTGAAGCCAGCATTTTCAGAGCCTGAGGGTGTTGTACAAAGTGGTAGCAAGAGCTAGAACTGCTCACAGGAAACATTAGTCTCTCAGGACAGTATTTCCTTTTTGCTTCAAGAAAAACAAAGAAAAGTGTCGATAACTAGAATAAATTGTGCTGGCAACTCTTCTCCAGCCTCTTGCAAAGAGGAAGAAATATTCTGTACTCTGCTTACACCTCAGGGTGGAGCTACCTAATTAACCAGGGTGGGCAGGTATGGCAACCAGAAACATCCTTCAGGAAGGAACAAAAGAGACTAGAAGCCTCCCTTATGAATCTACCTCATCCAGGCTCCTTCTGAACAGCAGCTGGGATGCTTGTGCCATGCTCGTGGTCTTCTCTGCACAATGGCTCTGCTAAGTCAAAGGTTTGTCTTGTCTCCCTCCTCTCAGATGTTACTGGACATACAGTTCACAGCATGTGCAGTCAATGTGTGCTGTTCCCATAAGCAGCAACTCAGCCATGGTGACAGCATCATTTGCCAACAGAAATGGAGGGTTGATAGGGAATAGCTGCATGGAGTCCCAATATATGTCATGAATCCAGACACTGAGCAATATTATGGAAACCGGAAGAAAGAAGAAGAGAAAAAGGGCCATCATATGTTGACTGATTTTGCCCAATTCTAGCACTCTTGAGCTGAAAGTCTGCAAGTTATTTGAAAATAACTCAGCCTCCATTCCACATGAGTAAAGCTTTACAGGCACTACATTAACACATTAAATTACAGCCACGCTGGAATTTGGCCAAAACAACATGCCAAGCACTTCTGCTCTTTCTAACTGTGCCAAGAGTGAAGAGTACCTTCTTCACTAATACATACTTCTTAGAACTTCCCACTACTTCCATAGGTTTACAGGTTACAGCAGCACTATGGGTCACTGTTACATTAAACAACTTGCTTCCCTAAAGATGTCCTCCTCGGTGGGGATGAGACCAAAATGGAAAAAGCAGGACAAAAAGTTGAAGGGTTGGCATGGTCATGACAAGCTGACTCCATGACAGTGTCAGGGCTGCACTGAGACTTATCCTAAATCCACGACTTCCCAGTCACTCACAGCATTGTCTCTTTACTGGCTACTGACCCCGTTGGTACTGGGCCATGTGTCAGAACTAAATTACATGGCCAGAATTAAATAGGAGGAGGACAATAACAATAACAACAACAAAAATAAAGATTTTCTGCCCGGTTTGAAATTTCAAGGGTCTGGCTGCGTGTCAAAAAGAGATGGAAAGTTGAATGTACTTGAACTTTTCGAGAAGAAATAATGCCCCCAAAATGTCATTTATTATGACATTCAAGGACAGAATAGATCATTTCAGACTGACAGAGCACAACAAACCCATATTAGCTGCTTTTTCCTTTCTTTTTTCTTTTTTCTTTTTTTTTTTAGCATAAAAAAAGCCTTAAAACCATCCATCTTATGGCCCAGCTAAGATTGGCTTAGATAAACCCAGCATCTAATGGGAAAAAAAAAATGTTGGTTCCAGACAGTATGACCAGCTTTGCCCAGACCCTTGAGAAGTTTTCATAGCGGAATTTGAAGGTTATTATGTGATATGGGCACTCACTTGACAGAGAGAGAGATTTGTGAGCCATTAGTAAGAGACCATATTGTACACTGAAAGTAGGAAATAAATGACAAATGTGTTGTAGAGCAAGGACTAGTGACTTCAGCCACCCAAATGGTAACGTGTATCTGAAAAGTGATCTGGAAGTAAATGTATCTGAGAAGTAACAACCATCCCAAAATCTTTCTCTTTCTCAAACACCTATTGGAGGTTTTTTCTACTAATCAGTGCCCATGAATGAGTCATTTTAATTGTATACTTTCCAAGAATCTGTGTTTATACCAGAAAACAGTAAGTGCAGCAGAACTAAAAGAAGATAGCTCAGATAAAAGTGCTTAGATATGTTTCAGGTTGTAGGAAAATCAGATTTGAGGTGAGAAACCAACCATTCACGGTGCTGGCTTAGGGAGACTGTAAGACCTGCAGAGTTATAACACAGAAAATAGCAGCCAGATTAAGAGGATCTTAAGAGTAAGACAACATCTGTAAAATGGGACTGGAGATTTATTTGATAGAAACCAGCATGGTCAGAAGAGGAAGGGCTAACAGTAGAGAATGAGGTTGCCCAGAAATGGGCCTGTTTGAAGTAGAACCCCTAGGAAAAGACTCACCAAAACTTAGTGTGCTAAGAGGACTCTACATTGGGCTGTTAACCCAATGCCTTCAAAACCTTTGTAGGACACTACACATGAATGCCTCGCTGTCTAGCAAACAGCTCCAAACTGGTTTCAGAGCTGTGAACCTTCACTTTCCTTTTTTTTTTTCCCATCCTGGAATCCCACAGACCTTCCCACAACTTTCATCCAACAGGTAAAATGCCAAATATCACGCTACAGATATCATGACCTGACCCACTTGAAGGTACTTATAGCAGCCAAATCGCATTGTTTTGCCTCTGTCTCTTCCCAGCTGAGGCTCTGGCCTCCTGCTAATCCTGCTATTTAACATGTGCTATTTGCATAATCAGACTAAAGCATTCATCAGCTACAAGGTCTGTTCCAAAATGGGTAAAGGAGCTTTGTGATAGCTGGCAACCTGTATTTGAAATATTCATGTCCACCACTTCAATCATTTACAATGGCCACAGGCGCTGTGCATTAATCACAGAGAGCTAAATCAAGGGATAGATATATATATTTAGTGCATATTCAAAGCAAGTGCCACAGACACAGTCTCTGGCCTGTCCCATGGCACAACCACAGGTAGCCACCACAGCGCAGTGGTGGTTGTATGAAGGACTCTGGCCTAACAACTTCTCAAGAGTGTTTTTCTTTAATCCAATTTGCCTTTGTTGTGGAAGGAAACCCAGTACACACACCCATCCCCATCACTGCCTCTGAATTTAGCTGTAAGCGGTACTTCTTATATATGAGAGATGGTTCTCACTACACTGTGAAGATTACCAGTGGGTTTTCCCCTCTCTGACTTAAAATCCCATAACTTAAAAAGTACACTGCAACATAGTTCACATTTGCATTATACCTCTAACACAAGTAAATCTGATTTCCCAACACTGAATCCAGGCATGTTTTATTGGCTGTTTTTTTCTTATTTTTTTATTATACTCATAATGAATCAGAAAAAAATAATTGAGAAGACCTCCAAAAAATCTCATTTCAATTCTCAGGTCATCAAGGGACAATACCATAAATTTTGACCTCAGCATTTTCCAGAAATAAGGACTGGTGGAAGAATGTAAAAGACAGCACTATAGCAATATTGTCAGCCAAGCCTTGTAGACTATGAGCGTGTGAGAGATGCTGATGGAGTTTCAGAAGCTTGAAAAACGTCTCAAAAAATGCCAGCAAGATGTTTTGAAAAAGAGGAAATTGAAGATGACAGGTATAAAAATCTAGCAAAATAAAGATCTGTTGAAATATGAGGTGTCATTTTTCATAAGAGATCAAATGAAGCTTATTCCTTTCTTTTTTCTTACAACAGTGCACTTTTACTGTTTCTCACTTAGTTTGCAAGTGTAATAGTAAGTTTATGCTGTTTTCTGCCAAAAATTGCCCAGCAAGCTGCTTGGTAATGCAGTAAAAAACTGCTGTTTACCTATCACACTTTTTTAAGCTGTTGAGTTTTTCAACTAATAATAAAAAGTGTCAATCATATTTTTAGCTGAGAAACATGGCCCTGACTGAATTCAGGTTATCTCTTTTGTCAGTTACTACTCCCCATCAGTGACACATTAGTGCCAGTGCTGCGGGCACATTTCAAGTTCATTTAAGTTCACCAGTGAAACTAAGACTAGAAGTGGTTAGAATTCCAGCTGCCAGCTAAAAACTCGTGAAAAATATTATTTATTTATTTTTAGGAACTCGTTATTTTAAAGGCAATACCATTCTACTTATTAGTCCAAAATTCCAAATGCTCCAGTCCAATACGTGATGTCTAAGCCCAGCAGGCAGAAGGAAAGGACTTTTCCAGCCCTCCCTCATGGACTGGTCCTGGCTGGGTGATTCAAGGTGATTTTGTTGATGTTTCTCCCCTGCTTGCCCTTTAAAACATCCAGACTTCATGAAAATTCATGGAATACTGGTCAGGTGATGCCACCACCAGAAAAAAAGAAGAGAAGGAAGGTATGTGCTGAGAAGCTAGTGCCTGGAAGTCTCTCAGGGACTTATTTGCTCTAGACACTGGCAGTGCTGCGTAGTCCAGAAGAATTGATAATGAACAGAAACTGCACTAGCACCCACTACCAACAACGAGGTGGTGCCTGGTTCAGATCACATCCAGGAGCATCTGTCACAGCTGCTCTATGTGGGGATCTACACACCCCTGATAAACCAGAGTATTCTCAGAAGAATTTTCCAGACGTTCACCAATCAGACACACATGTCAGTTTGACCCTGCACTTCTGACTACGCAGCTGGGCTTGGTCTCCCAACCACTGCCGCAATCATGTAACGACAAGTGAGGGTATCTGTTAACTGCAAGGGTGAATTAACAATCTGCTACTACTACTCCCAGTTTGAATTAACAACCTGCTACTACTAAGGACATTCTGTTAACTACAAAAGAGATTATTCCTAAGAAATACTACTTGTGATCTGTGTCTCCTCAAAACTCATACCTAACAGTCTGAAAGACTGTTCTTCCATTTTCACTTCTTTCAGTGTCAGCTTAAGCAGTTGCCTCTCTCAGCCCCTCCATTTTCTGCAAGGCAATTTTTAATATGAATGAGTTCTCTGGAATGGTTCTGTCCATTAGAAGAAGCTGGGGGAGACTTCACATTCTATTCAGATACCTACAAGTGATGAGGAGATCCACCTCTCAAGTTAGATACTCTGGTGAATTTGAGCATCCAACATTTATGACTCATCCCCTTACCTGGTGCCCAGCCTTATGCACAAACCAAATCTTCTCAGACACAAAACACCTGAACAGAACTTTGTGGATTTCACCAAAAACACCTAATCCACTGTTGCACTCAATAAGTACAAGGACTTAGAAAATACCACTAGATGCTCCTTTGTGCTTGAAATCCAGGGAAAATCAGATCATCTACGGATGAGCAAAGATCCTCTTTGGGGCTGAGATCAGAATTAAGTCCCTTCTGATTTGCCTGTTCTTGTATTTTTGCCAGAAAAAAACCTCTCCTTATGAGATTAAATGATGAAGGAAGTGGAACTGACCTCTAGTAAATATTATTTTCCCTCCACGCCCTTCAGAAGGCCTATGTTTTCCTGCAAGAGTTTAGAACAAAATTAAAATTCTGCCATCCACAGATTTTGGAAGCTGGATTATGGGAGAAAAGGAAACACCTAATCAAAAGGAGAAAAATACATTATACCTATATGTAAATAGCAATCATAAGCCAGTTTACACAAAGAATCTTCTTGGTTTGTGTTTGCATGATTTTTCAATATTCCTTGTAACTTGGCAAATCTCATTGAATGACATTATACTTGCAAAGGCTGCCTGCTTTGTAAAGTCTCTAAAAACCTAATACCTCTACAGGGAGAAAAATAATTAAATATTAAAGAATAGGTCACAATATACATCTATAACCTGATCCTGAAAGATACTTTCATGCAACGTTTACACTGATACGAGTGCTCTTGTAACTTTAGACCCTTAAATTCATGCAGGCACACAGACTTCCCTGGTCTCTTGTTCTCCTAGTACCACTGGGATTCTTCACATGACAGTGTATCTCCTACTGTGTGTTTTCATGAGATAATACCACATGTTCAGTGGCTTAATTTCTTAGTGACCTCAACAGCTTGTAGAATCTCAAGGACTAGTTGTCTTTGCAGTCCAACTCTGTTTCATCTCATGTTGGCAGCGAAGATGTCATTACGTCCTGCAGGAAATATAGCAGCTATGGTAGGTACCTTGGTAGGCTTGACTCATAGCAATGATGCAAATTTTGCATAGCAAAATACAAAACATAGGCATTCAGGAAAACAAAGGGGATTGTAGAAGGGTTTAATGGGTCTTTAGGAGTATATCACTGCTTAAGAAATATTTTCACTTCATAAACACATTCACATACAAATTTTCTCGTTGATTGCAATTTCCATTCCTTCATTTACACAGGTGCTGGGCATTAAAAATACATGGGCAACTTGTCATTGACCTCTCAGGAGGCAGACTTGATCTTTAGATAGACCATCCAGTGACCACACCATGTTTAATTATTAATTCAATAGAGGTGCCTAAGGTCAATGAGGAGGTGAGCAATGATCTGCCCAGCCCAACCCTGGCTGTGAATTTGCCTTTCACTGCTGTTTCACCATGAAAATCATGGTACTAATGGGCAGCCTGAGGATGGAAGAGAACCTGTTATCGGTGACCGTAACCCACAAATGCGTCCACAAATGTTTAAGATAAGTTTTTATTGGACTGAGCAGCATGGTCAGAAAGCACATGTTTTCTTAGGTTTATTGAGTTAATTTTTAAATTAGTTAACACAATGCTTCCTGTATTGAAGAAGAATATACATCTTTTCTACCTGGCACCCAGACAATGATATCATATCTCTGATCTTGGATGTTTTGGCAACCACTTCATGTCTCTTGTCTCTGGACATCAGTGAACTAATGTTGTTTCCACTATGGAGTTCTCTTGCTATTGAACAAGCCTGCTGTCCAACTCGCCTCCCACATCTCTGTGCTGCTGAAGGCTTATAGGACACATAACCTTCTATCTTCTTAGGCAGACAATGGATTGAAACTCTGAAAGTCTTGATCATATTCTGGCTTCTATTTCTCAGTTTCCTCATCTGGAACATGTGGATGGTAAAACTACCCTTCCTGTAACGGGAAATTCATGCTTGAGAGATGATGGTAAATTGATATGTGATACAGACCAAACCAAAACCAACATGATTTCAGGGCTTATTCAGAAGGAAGCCTGAGCTTAGAATTCTCAGTTGCGTTAGACAATAATGAATAAGGAGAGACAGTGACTTCTTACCTTCTCTTGCTTGGTGTGTGAGACCACACATCCTGGCACTATGCCCTTTAACGGATTTAAATGTAAGCTGCTTTTGGTCTCAGTTCTATCCAGGACTTTAGCCAGAGCACAGCAAGGGGTTTCTGGACATTGAAAGCTCACTTGCTATCCCTCCTTGGAGCCATTAACTTACACAACCAACTTCCACAGAAGCACAGTCTCAGTCTTCAAACATTGAGGACATTCTACTTAGTATTTATAGGCCAGGCCAAATCAGTTACAACAGATTTGAAATATAATTAACTCTCACCAGATGAAACATTTTTTGTTTTCATTTCAGCAATATCCAAAATGATGAGAAAATTCTGGCCTTAAAATAATCTGCCCTGGAAATATCAACAAATCTGAGCAAAAGCATATGCAAGCTGATCCAGTCAACAGTAAACTCTTCCAATCAGCTTGAGCAGAAGGGATCACCTTGTCAAATATATACAGTGACGTTAGAATATAAAAATCTGACCTGAGCAGCCAAATAGTCACTGCATCGGAGATGAATTATTAAGCAGATTAACACACGTAACAATGAACTTGCAAGGACACTGAGCAAACACAGTCTGTATACTTTGGGATGCAGAGCGGAACAAAAAAGATGAGATCTTGGGGGAATTTCTCTAGAACTGAGTCAGCTAGAAATATCCTCCTGCTTTCTCTTAAAAAATGTATGTTTTCCCCGTGGAAAATACACAAAGGGGAAAAGTAGAAAAAAATGGTGGGAGGGTGTAATATAACCCTGCCATTTAAGTGCTGCTGAGACTTTTTATCTTCATCTGCAAATGTCCTTACAGAAAACTTCATGAGAGCTATGCCCTTTAGACAGATGTGGGTCACTTACTCTGCTTAACTAGTTGGATGCCCAGACACACACTGGCTCATGCAAGTTGTACGCTTTGGCTCTCGTGTTCAATCTCAGCTGCTGCATTGCATTGAAGAAGCCCAACAGTGCATTACAGACACAAGTCCCAGGGCTTCTGGCCTTGGGAGAGAAATGGATGTTGCCCTTCCTGCTGGCTGGTGAGCAGGGGGAGCAATGCAGCAGTTTCTGTAGCTTCCCAGTAGCCTTTCCCAGGGTGCCCTTGAGGCCAAGGTGCATTTTTCACTCAGTTCTCAGAGCATGTTGGAGATAGTCCATAAGGTCACATATTTACGCTAGTTTAGAAACCAGCCTCTGTGGTGCACTGCAGGCTGGAGTGATGGGGTAGAGGACTAGGAAACAGGGTAAGGAAGAGGGACAGACTCCCTCTAAAAGATCCACCAAATCTGTTTCCATGGTCCATAGCACTGTAGAGACTGAACTGAAGTGAGTGGTGGAGCAGGAGTTACTTCATCATACCTGGGCTCCAGTTCGCCTGGTCTAGGCTGGGAAGCGCCCACAAACTGTCAGTATCACTCTAAGAATTAGATGGACCCCTTAAGCATCAGACACCTTGAACCCAGCAGATACAGTCAGGGATGGCAAGGCAGGAGGAGAGCTCCTTGCTATCCCAAAAGCCATTTACAGCAATGGGAGAAGGACTGGGTTAAGACTTTTTTATCCTACAATATCCTGAGATATCAGTGATAGTCTCACTGCTGAGAGCAGTGAGCAGAAAGCAATAAAATCTACTTTCTCAGGTACTGACGTAAAGCTGCCAGGACTATTGCTTAGGTACACAGGTGTAACATCAGCAATCAATGCTCATGTTTTATACTGCCAGAAGTATTCAATAGAAAGGGTACAATTATTTTCCAATATTAATCTTCCATGTCAGTGGGTGCTGTAATTTCTATCGACTGCTATCTCATTAGTGGGAGGCAAGCCAGGAGATGAGCAAAACAGCCATAACTGGAAAAGGGGGGAGCTCTGTAAACTGGCTTCTCTATCTGTAATTGTGCTCCACGTTCAGGAGACACTGATCCGTTACAGAAATCCTTTAAATATTTGCACCTCTCATTTCAACATATAGTTGGGCAGGCTTGTGAAAGCTAAAAAAAACAAAAACAAAAACAACAACAACAAAAAAAAAACCACAGCTTTCATTTTGACTCAAAATGCCACAAGTAAGGCAATATGATATTTTCCTTTTTTAAAGGTGATTTCTGCCATTTCATACTGCACTTTCTGGTCTTTAAAGCCTTTCTCACATAGGTAAAACTTTGTCCAATTAATCTTATGTCACTGATCTTATTTTTGAAGCTATTAATGACTTGCCCATCTCCCTTTGACCCCTATTCTTCATCACTCCCTACGGATGTATGACCATCAGTCTGGTTGTATTTTGATTCCAAGATGGACCTTAGCGGGTTTTAGGACACTTGTTAATATTTTCTGGTTCTTTGTTTCTTCCACCTCTCCCACACAAAATGATGACAGCAATACTTCCTCGTCTCTTTAGTTTTCTCATAAACACACGAACACTGTGAAATCGAGCTAGACCTCGAGCACATGTTTCCATAGCTCCAAGCAGATGCAGCCGTGATCTCTGCTGGGGCCAGGAGGCACCACAGTTATAGAAATGATAATGTTAATGCACTGCCTGTGGGGGTGTTATTTCTCACTGAGATGGAAAAGACTCATGAAAACTGAGTGAATTATTGTTGCTTTCATTGTCTGCATGTTGTAGCACTACCTCTCCACACCGTACAAAGGCAGTAATATTCCCAGGCAGAAATAACTGGTAAATTCTGCTGACCTGTTAGCCTCAGATCTGCACCTTGACATTTCTCCTCAATATTCATCAGATATTTCTTCAATATTCATCAGTCCTCAAGGTTTCATAGGGGACTTGCTCACCTCAAAGCACTTCCTACCAGGCCATTACTGATTAAACCCATATTGCTGCACTCCTATGAAGCAGGGAAATTGGTGATAGTGGGGAAGCCATAGGAGGAAATTTCAACTGTATACCGAGTTTCTTTGAACTGTCAATCAGTTTCCAGATTAATGTTGTACATTGATTTGTTTAAAAAATTGAGTGGAAAAAGTAATGGAAAATTCGTCAGAGAAGAATTCTGTTCCTGGAGGATGGACTAAGGGAACAATGAGGTTTGCTTGATCTCTGACTCTTGCTGATCTTTTCATTATCTTCTTATCTGAAAATAGGGCATTATTGCTGCACTTCTTCAGAGGAAGAATAAGAATGAAAGATGTATAAAAGTCAGTGAAATCTCTTTTTGCTACAACAAGAAAAAGCTGCCTAGTGAGCAACTGGGGAAAAAGGAGAGTTTCTGAGGGTGACATGAACAATAATATACTTAAACTGTATCTGCAGGCCTCACCTAGCACACTTACCTAGCTCTGTAGCTGCCATGGAGTTATTCCTGATTATTTTTTTTTTTTAATTAAAAAGGCTCAACAATAAAGGTGACATATCTGGGACACTTTTTTTACCTGTTCCAGATCCATATGCCATTTTTTAAATCTCATTTCTCTTACCTAATAACATACATAAAACCATGAGGGAATTACAGACTGCACCCCATTTTAAACAAAAATAATTGTATCTCTACCTCAACATCTTCGTTTGGTGATATGAATCAAGCACCCTTCAGGAGTCTGAGGATAAGCTGTACAACAGGAGCAGGAAGAAGAAAGCTTGCCTCATCCAAAGGAAACCTGACCTCACACCTAATACTGTGCAAATTGAGCTACACTGCTCCTAAACCAAAGACAAATGAGGTCACTTTATTGACTTTGTGTAGATGGCGGCAGCCGCACTCAAGAGAAATGAGTAGCTTCAAAGAAGCACAAGGGCCAAGCAAACTCTTTGTTCCCCACTTTATCCTTTATTTACCCTCTGGGAGGAGGCAGGAGGTCGGATGCTCAACTCATGCACCTAAATAAAGCTTAACTCAGCAAAATGCTTGGCCATCTGTTCAGTTGTTAACATATGTGTAAGAGATTTGCAGTAACACGACCAAAAAGGTTGCATTTAGTGCCAGGGAGAATTGAAGGGGAGGAGGCACCAAATCCCAAGCAAGTATTCCTTCCCTTTAAATAGCAGAGAAGGGGGAGATGACAAGGAGCTTTTAATTTGTCAAGCCATAAGTTTTTAGTCCTCTTTGAAAAGAAATACTGTAAATTAGCATTTGTCCTCTTAGAGTTATGGGACCCATGCTTACTGCTTCAAAGGTTGCCCTGAGATCTGCTGAGTAATATATAACTGGCATCTAGTTTTAACCTGGCCCCTCAGATCTGTCAGAATCTCCTAAATATTTTGGAGGATTTTTAAGTGGGAAAACCCCTCTGTTTAAGAGCATAACATGATAGTTGCATCAGACGCACTGAAATGTGATGACGTCTGGCTGGGACAGAGAAGAACAAGGTGTCAGAGATGAGGAGGGCTCACCAAAGAAATAGCAGTTGGCAATCCCAGTGCATGGGTCAATAAAGAGGTGTTAGAATTATAGAATCATGAATTGTTAGAGTTGGAAGGGACCTTAAAGATCATCGAGTTCCAACCCCCCTGTCATGGGCAGGGACACCTCCCACTAGAGCAGGTGGGGTCTCACGAGAGCAGAGGGGTAGAATCACCTCCCGTGACCTGCTGGCCACACTTCTTTTGAGGCAGTCCAGGATGTGGTTGGCTTTCTGGGCTGCCTGATACACTGCCAGATACCACTTGTACAGATGCATCAGGTTTCTTTTGGTTTTGTGTCATCTGCAAGTGCAGGGCTCTGTTTCCAGACATGCATGGTATGGGTGTCCCCCCAGTATGTGCCTTGATCCTACAAGGCACAGTTAGGCAGAGCAGCTCTCTGCTTCCTACTCTTCTGTAAGACCTGTACAGGCAGAAGTCTCCTTTTAACTTTAGTGTGGCAGAGATTTCACCCAGGCAGCTCTCCAATGCTTCTCACATGTGGGCGGTAAAGCCATCTCCTCCTCCCATCAGCTTCTCATGAGCTCAGAATGACAACTACAGTTCTCGACCTTCGGTTTGTGGATGAGAAGTGAAAAGTAGGTGACGATAAGCAGAATTGCCTGTCAACCCCTTGTACGAGGACGTTTCTTTAAATAGGATTTCTCTTCGGAAATAAAAGGTTCCTCAGAAAGCAGAAAGCTTCTGTCCAAAGATACTCTTCAATATCACCAAAGCTGTAAGGAAAAATGCCTTGAGGGCAGCAAAGTCCAATATTTTTCAATTTAGCAATCAGAAGTAATTCCTGTTCTTACAGCTATCTACAGCTATGTGATAGAAGAGCATAGAGCAGATAGACATAGACTCTTCTAAGAGATGCACAATGTTATCACAAAAGGCAATGGACACAAGTTGCATCACTGGAAACTCCAATTAAATACATGGAAATATTTTTTGACCACAAGGGTGGTCAAACACCGGAGCTGGGTCACAAATGAGACTAGACTGAACTGAACCAAATCAAATGGCGCTCTGATGTTAGCTGCAGCACTCATTAAGCACCCGGACATGTCTAATGAACTAAGTGAGAACTTCTCACCTGAACTCCCTAACATCTCAGAGAAAAAAGTGAGCCTCTGAGGACCTTCATCCATTCAGTACACCCAAAGAACACTTGATACACTTGAACAGCATTGGTCAAAGAAGGTCACCTCTCACATAGCAATTGAAAGATGAAAGTTGCTGATGGGATTTGAATCTACTGCAAATCAAAGACATGCTGAAGAAAATGAGTCTTTTTAGAAGCACAAATGCACTTGGTTATTGTCAATCACAATATTAAATTAAGAGAATGAGAAGGAAATTTGCACCTATTACCTGTGAAAGGTATTTATGAATACACTTCTTTCCTTTACTGCTGTTACAAAGACTTCAGCTAGATAAGGAGAAGATGGTTATTGCCAGCTTAACTTACTTCAGGGAGCCCTTAGGATGGGTCAGAGTATTCTCCAGTGTTTGTTCCAGTGAGAACACAGCCCTATGGAGGGACGGAATCGTATAACTTAATGGTAATGGCACTAATAACTCAGCTAGCTGCAATAAAATTTTACTACAGAACATTTTTAGTTAATAAGTAAATCATATTGATTAATAAATTAAATCATTAGAAGACCTTTCACAGCACATTGGGGATATAGGAGCGGGCTGGGCAACAGCAAAATTATTGACGCAGACAACCTACCACTGTTCCTTCTGAAATTACTCAAAAATTTTGCCTCTAGCTCTTCAGGGCACAGCAGCAGGTTCAGAATATTATCACATGCTAAGTCTCCTCCTTGATAACCCTAGAAAAACCACCTGTTTATCAGCCTCTGACAAAGAGAAGATTCGAGTCATAATGGTCAAGAATAAATTCTGGGAAATATCGCAGCTCTGTCTTATGCCTGCTCCTGCAAAGAGATTTTTCAAAGGATTGGGGAACTTTCTGACCAGTAGTGTTTAACACATTCAAAGATAAGGACAGTCAAATTTCTTCCTTCAAGCTATTTGTCCTGGAATCAGTAAAAAATTCTTCTCATTCATCATTGCACAGCTGGCACATTAGGGATATTTTCCAGTATTTAGAAGCATCATCTACTGCTAGGTTTGAGGAACTAGTAAAGGATGCCAAAACCTATTCTCCCATTCATCAACATACACCGCTGCAAGTGGTGCAAGAATTTTTTTGTACTGGTAGTTAAGAAAAATTAAGAAAACAAGACAGTTCTAAAAGAAAAGACAGCCCCGGTATCTCTTCCTATGGAAGAGCCCCTCATTTTGCCCCAATATTGCAAGAATTCATCTTAATTCTTGCATCTTGAGATTGCACAGATTCTTGCTGGCAGCACACAGCAAAGCATTGTGATCTCCTCTGTCATTCAGAATCAAAAACACCTGACTGACAGCAAAGGAAGTTCCCTTTGTCTACTAGCAAAACGTTCTGCCACGACATTTGCAGTAAGATGTTCCGTTATCAAAGTAAAAATTAATTCCTACACACTGTTAATAAAATAGGATGCCTTGTATTTTGCTTACAAACTGCCAATTACATGATTCATGAGGAATTATTGTATATTGCAATGCCTTTCCACTCTGCATAAAAATAGCTTTTCATTCAGTGTTTATTTCCAGGTTCTACATGTTGTGAGCACTCAAGCCATCAGATATTCCCCAGTGATACGTAATGATTTATAAACCCTCTGCTATTCCATGTTCTAAAATGCACTTATACTGAATTTAAGCAAAATCTGAAATGTAATGTCTCAGCAATTGGGTAGCAGAGATAGAGCTGGAATCTGTCCCTGACCTCCTCTGGGAACACAAGCATTTCCATACACTGTATCATGGCCCTTTTGCCTCTGAGAGATCTGGGCTGCACAACACCTGGACCTGAATCTGGATTGCTTAAAGGACATTGGGGCAACTGAGGCAGGAGGAGTTAAAATGCCCAGAAAAACAAAGATAAAATTTAAATGGACTACCTAGAGCAAAATCTAGGACTCCTCATTAACAGAAAACCACAAGATGTCACAAATACTCTGTGCCTCGGGATCTGTAGTAAAAACACTCTAGCAAGGCAATGGTATGGTGCTCCTCAGCAGAGAATCACATGCCACTTCTGTCGCCAACCCTGGCAAACCTGGATGCAGCATCATGAAGAACCAGAAAATCTCCAATGAAATCCACACTAGCTCTGTATCACATCATTGATATATGAAAATCATTCGCAGCTTCCAGCCACACAATAACTCTCCTTCTCAGGAGAGCAATAGGGAGTTTCCATCAAAATTATGACGAAGAAAAAATAAGCTTCTGCACAATCTAAGGTTTTGGTGAGAAGATTTTCATTTCTCACTGGGATCACTGATGTTGAGCATGTTTTGAAATCTTTGGCTGTCTGAGCTGCTGCAGTATCTCTTGAAAGATGCAGTGCAGCTGATTTACCCTGCGGGCTGGATTATAACATTCATAATTTAGCAATGAGTCAACTCTTGCAGGAGCATGATGGCACATCCCAGGACATGGATCTATCAGAAAATCAAAACTCTCTAACATCAGCTTTTTTTCCCCTGGAGAGTGTCCGCCTGTTGAAAACTAGTGAAAACAAATGTCGAAGAATCAAGCATTGATAACAGCAAAATTTCAATTAAGAAAAATATCAAATTATTTGCATTTCCAGTGGAATTTATAATGAAGCGAATAGACTGAAACCTTAAAAACAAAACTGGGATTTTCTGAGGGAACAAAACAAACAAAATCAAGACAAAATGCTAGAAATATTCAGACACAACTCAGTAACAAACTATTTCACTACAGTGAGTTGTTGAAGGTAAATATGCAGTATAACCAGATGTAGACTTTTTACCATTCCATAGATTCATAGAATCATTTAGATTGGAAAAGACTTTTAAGAGCATTGAACACAACTGTAAACCTAACACTGGCAAGACAACCACTAAACCATGTCCTTCAGCACCACAACTACACGTCTTTTAAATACCTCCAGGGATGGTAACTCAACCACTTCCTTCTGGTTGAGTGACCCGTTCCCTGATCCAAAGCATGACAGCCCTTTCAGTTAAGAAATTTTTCTTAATATCCAATCTGAAACTCCCCTGGTGCAACTTGAGGCCATTTCCTCTTGTCCTATTGCTTGTGACTTGGGAGAAGAGACCACCCCCAACCTCTCTACAGCCTCCTTTCAGTTGTAGCGATAAGGTCTCCCCTCAGCCTCTTTTTCTCCAGGCTGAACAACCCCAGCTCCCTTGGCCACTCCTCCTAAAACTTGTTCTCCAGACTCCTCACCATCTTGGCAGCTCTCCTCTGGGCATGCTTCAGCACATCAGTGTCTTTCCTGCAGTGAGGGGCCCAAAACTGGACACAGTATTAGAGGCAACTGGGAAGCTGGGATTGCTAAGGAGGGGATCCATCTGCTGCCTTAAGTATGGACTTGCCTCCATTTGCTCATTTCCTTTAAGCTACTACCTGCAGCCTGGTGGGGGAAAGGTACAGGATCCTCTTGATCTTGGTTTTTTTCTGATGGCTGTTTCTGTCTCAGGGAGGTCAGAGCATGTTTCCACCAGCCTGTCTCTTTCTCAGACTCCCTGACGCTCCTTAAACTTTCTACTTCCTGTCATAGCTCTGCCACCAGGCTGAGAAGATCATCTTGCGGTCACACCTCCCTGCTGCCATCCATTACCAGCAAAAGGCTCCGGTATTTCCTGCAGCCTGAGACCTGGATGGCCACATATTTTCCCAGGAGCCCTGTCTGAGTTGCCACCTCTGTTCTGCTGAATGCAGAGGACATGGGTCTCCACTTGGTAGATATCATAGCTTCTGAGAGGGTGATGACCACAGACTGAACTCACCTCTCAAACCAGTAGGGTGATGCACATCCTTCCTGTGCACCCTTCCATGCAAACTGTCACACAAACTGTCACCTCAGGCCTTATTTGCCTGCTCTGGTCACCACCATCCTGGTCACTCATGATCCCTGGGATGGTTTTGATCAGTGTGGAGGCAGTCGGTGTTGCTCCAGCAAGCCTCAGGCCTCGTCAGCATCTCCAAAAGAGCTGCTGGTTCCTGGTAGGTCTCTCCCCTGCCCCAATGTTTCCCTGCCTCAGAAACCTCCCTGTTCACTGAGCTCTGCTGTGGGTTGGACCAGCTCCTGAGCAGCTCCCCTCTGTGACTGACCAAGGATGAGACACCATGGGCAAAGGCAATATTATGAAGCCAATGCAGCAGAGGAGAGCCTGACACAGCTGCTTTTTCTTCTTCAGTGTCCAAACGGTGATCAAAGCCTTTTCTTTGGAAGGCGATGAAATACAGCTGAATGAGTCTGAGATAAAGGAGAGAGTTGGCAGGTTGGCAGCAAATCAAGACTGGGCAATAACCACAAATGGCCACAGGAGGTAATTGCACAGAGAGTAGGTTGTAGCCTTGTCTGAGCAGATATTTGATGTGTTGTCTCCACCTCTGACAGACCCAAAGATGTTTTCCTCTGTACATTTTGGCAAAACTTGTGTTGCTAGCCATGTCAAAAAAGTATAAATGAGTTGGCAAGAACTGAATCTTTCCAACTTCTCTCTTGAACTATCATAGCAATATATTGGTCATATATACTTTTACAAACTTTATTGGTTTATGCCACAGAACAAACCAGAGACAACAGTAAATGTTTCTGCTTTCATTCCGCAAGGGAGTAACTAGGGCTGAGAGTGGGATGTTCAGTGTTTTCCAGCTACAGTGGTTGTAAAAGAATTTGGACAAGCTCTGGTTGGGTTTTAGACAGCAGAAATCCACTGAGATGAATCTCACTCCCTGGAAACAGTAGTGCTTGTACTGCAGCCCCAGGGATATGCAGAATGTAGTCTCCCTTGGGATGAAAGACAAGTGCACAAAGGACTTTGGGCTCTGGCAGCTGAAGCACTGTTTCTCAGTATATCTAAGGAGCTCACAAGCAACATAGTACTATTTTTTTGAAAAGTTGGACAAAAAAAACAGGTGCCTGAAAGTTCCTGTACCTAATCAATTCGTGCTCTCTCATTGCTCAAATAAAAATGCAACACATCTGAGTGTAACTGCACTGAGATCTGAAGTTAACTGAGTCTTTCTTAGCAGTGCCTGGGGCATCCCAAGAGGCTTAGGCTCTATTGGAAAGGCATTCTGCACACTGGAGTATGGTATAGTGTCTGGGGGATATCCATTGAAGTAGACTGCCACCATTTTGGTGTCATTTTTCTCTTGCAAACATTGCAGTGCTGAAAGTTTCCCGTTAGGGTAAGCATCATATAGAGGAAGCTCAGTAGAAATAAGGAAAGAAAACTGTAGAGTGAGATTTGTTGCATCTGTCTTAAAGAGAAGGATTCAATTAGACACCCAGACACCTCCATTTAGTGGCTACACTTATGCAGTTGCTTGAAAATAGATGTCTAGAGCCATTTGAGACACCTTAAGGCACCTTACCTGCTGTTTACCTTCAGCTACTCATTCAGAAGGGCACAAGTCTCCCGTAGGGCATGCATCACATTTGCCAATCCTATGCAGATGTCTCAGATGCCCTAGACCCCCTCAGAAACCATAGATATTTATGGGTGTGCCACTGAATTGAGCACTAGATGTTTAAATTCACCTGACATCAATGGAGAGTGATTTCACAGACAATGGCCCCTGAAAAGTCATTCAGCTGGCCAGCTACTGGGTGTCTGCTGTGAGGTGAAAGAATTTGCTCTCTGGGATCCACTGGCTGTATTGATTAGGTCCAGGGTTCAGTTCAATAGGATGTCCTCTGCTACTTGATACACCCTAGGGTGTCTGAGACATGCACAGATACCATGCAGCATTTACATATTTCTGGAATAGCAGCTGGAAGCCAGGTGGGAACAGTTGGACATCTCAAATGGTACTGCGTGTCTACATCTGAGCAGCTGAGATGAGCTCTTATGATTCATCCTGGGTGCTTAGAGACCAAGTTCACATGCAGACATTTACCTAAAGATACCTAATTTTAAATGTCTTAGTCTGGAGCTGTACCCCACCCAAAGGACCATATTTAGTTTCCAGCAATCATCATTTAGTGCCATTTGAGATGCTCTCTGAAACCTGGCCTCCAGCTGCCACTCCTGAAAGACATGTGTCTCCTACTGGCCTCCTGTCATCCCTGGCAACCCCATGCAGCTGTCTCAGGTCCCTAGAGCGTCCCAAATTACACTAAAAGCATCCATCTGGTTAACTGTCTTCTGGAAATGTTTGCAATATTGTGTTAGTTGCCCACACTAACAGAGCTAATGATTTGAAGTTCCCTTTAAAGCCAGCAGAAGAAAATTTGGTTTTAGGATATATTTCAGTTGTTTTATACTAGAGATTTACTTTAGCATGAGATGTGCCATACCCGGAGGAGTCAATTTCTCTCCATTCTTAATTAATGGAAGAAGACCATCTGAGAAGCAGACACCTACACTTGGTCAGCTGAATCCCACCCCTTGGGTGCCACCCAAGCCACAGAGGGAGCTCCACCATGAACTCAGACCCGCCACAGAGACAAGGCCAAGTCACCAAGGTTAGATGGACCACTGCAAGCCCCAGTCAAGCAACGCAACCATTGATGGCTGGGTTTGAGTTATGAGGCAAGATTAAATTAAAAGCTCAGTGCAAGAGGTTTAAAATTATGAGTTTTAACGTGCATTTTGTGATGGAGTAAGAATCATAGCTGTGTGCACTTCAGTACATGGTCAGCTGAGGTACAGCAACTGTGTGCCTGAGCCCAGAGCCGCAGTTCTTGTTTTAACCCAGCACCGCTGTTTTTCCTGTTAATATTGCTAAGCTTTTCCAAGGGGTGCCATGGTAACAGGCACCTTGGAATTACTTCACAGATTACATAGCGTGTTATGCAAAGTGGCCTGGCAGGGTTTCTGCTTTTAATATTCAAAGGATTACCTTTGAGGTAGCCCATATATTTTCAAATCCTTAAATCCCTTGACACCTGGACACTCTGTATGTATATCTCTGAACATACCAGAATTTTGTTCCCAGAGTTCAGAGAATCATTTAAAAGTAGAGCAGGCATGAACAGCACAGGGCACTTCTATCAATTACTCTGGCAAAGAGGTTACAAGAGGTACAGAGATGAAAACACAGTAAGAAAAATAAGTGGTAGCTACCCAAAAGAAAGAGTCTGACAAAAGTAAGGCATCAAGTCAGCAAAGAAAAGTTAGTCTGCTGGTTTCGTATGAGGATAATGACTGCTGTTTCTAGCTACGCTTGCTGCTAGCTAGCCTCATGTTTCATTCAGGTAGGATTAAAGGCTCGTGCCGTGCATTCACAGGGAACATTCACCATCTCCCCATCATGCTCTTTGCATCCTTCTTGTACTGCCATGCTCCCTTTCTGTGCATAGGTCCAGGCAGTTTCATGCAGGAAACAGATACTGTGGTGGTCCCATCACACCGTGTTTCCCAAAAACCATGAGGCCATGCATTGCAGCACCCAGGAGGGAGGACACGGTGGGCAGCGATTCTCAACTCTCCCACTGAAAAGGAGGACAACACATGCCACAGCATGCATCCCTTGCCCACCCCTACCCAGAGAGCAGCGGGGATTACCAGAGAACAGCACCCACAGCTCTTGACTCCCAGCCCACTCCTGCCCACCAAGTGTTACTCCCTCTATGAGAACTCCAATAAATTAGATAAAACTTGCTCCAGGAGACTGTTACAAAAACAATGATGGTTTATACAAGCCTAACAAATAGGCAGTTGGATACCATGGTGATTAGCACTGTGAAAGGAAAAAAAAATCACCCGTTTTCTTCTCTTTTATCTGATTTGTGAATTCTCATATGCATTTTTGCATACGCGTGAGCCACATGGACAGGCAAAAACACAGTCTTTCTGAAATTTCTGATGCTCACCTGAATTATGAACAGTATGGAAATTCAAAATAATCTCAGCCAGCCTCACTTTCACCTTTATTATGTGTCACAAACACAGTTCTTGAGTGACAGGCAAATTTCCTGCACCAGATGCAGTTGCTCAGACTTGCGAGGAAAGAGTAAATAATTCATTAAGCCTTCTACCACAGTCTCTTCCCCTCAGCCCTGGCAATGACATTATCCTCCCCACTGCTTCATTGCCTCCTCTCACCATCATCACTCTATCTGCTGCATCAGTGGCTTGGAATCACCTGCCAGATCTCCTTGTCTGTCCTCCACACCTGTGCTACTTAAATCTCTCGCAAGGAACCAGCTTGGCCACCTTCCCACCTGCAAAACACAAGATGTTTTGCATCCAACCTCCAACAGCAAGTATTCGTGAGGCTTTCCCCACTACCTGACTTTGCTCAGGAGCAGGCCTGTCCTCTCCTTAATGTGCTCATGGAGAAAGTGAAAGCCCCTTCAGTGGTCTGACTTAGCCTCTGTGGAGCCTCTTTCCCTCTCCTCATGCCTTTGCAATAGGGGACAAGAGCAAAGACCAGGCTGGATGGGGTTTCAAAAAAACTGGCCTAATGGGAGGTGTCCCTGCCCATGGCAGGCGGGTTGGAACAAAATGATCTTTAAGATCCCTTCCAACCCAAACTATTCTATGATTTTGGAGAAGAGGAGACAGAGGGGAGACCTCATTGCCGTCTACAACTACCAAAAAGGAGGTTGCAGAGAGGTGGGTGCTAGCCTCTTCTCCCAAGTGAATAATGACAGGACCAGGGTATGAAGATGCAGCAGGGGAGGTTTAGACTGGATATTAGGAAGAATTACTTCACTGAGAGAGTGGTCAGGCACTGGAACAGCCTGCCCAGGGAGGTGGTTGAGCCACCATCCCTGGAGGTATTTAAGAAACATGTAGAAGTGGCACTTCAGGGCATGCTCCAGTGCCTGAGATGGTATGGAGTGGGCCATGGTTTTGTGTATGGTTGGACTCATTCATCTCAGAGGTCCTTTCCATGACCATTCTGTCCACCATGACAATTCTGTGATTCTATAATTCTATAATGTTCTTTGCAAACCACCCATGTGGAGGGGTACAGAGTCTTGTTCATCTAGAGGAAATACATTTGCAGGATATATCTGCATGAAGGCTCTGATTTTAAACACTGAAAACCTATTTTAAACCAGCAATGGGTCAGAACTGGGTGATGCAGAGCTGCATACAGCAGTGGTACAGATTAGCTATAGGTACCTTTCTTTCCTAACAAGAAAAGTGCTGCCAATTGTTTGTGCCCAGACAAGTTTACCACATGTGGTCACCAATATCCCTGGAACCATCATGTCCCTTTTCCATGTCAGAGTAACTGGAGGGACTACCCTGAAAAATATATGAGAAAGGCTGGCAGAACACAGCTGACTTGCTACCATGCTCCTGCTATCCCCACAGGAGAAGGGACACACCTTAGGGAGCTGAATGAAGAACCCATTCCTGACTGCCACTGACATCCAAGCACAAAACACTCAGGCTAACTGGGACATGATATAGTAGATTGATAAATAATGAAAGCAAAGCCATGGCATTTCAATGGGAGTCAGGTGTCTTTTTCCTGAGGAAAAACTGCTCGTACCCCTTTGGAAAAGAGGAACCAAGAGGTGAACTTCACCAGATGGGACTGTGGAATCTGAGAAAGGAAAATGAAGATGGAGACAAACAAGGTACCTTGATGATGATACTCAGCCCCATCTCTTTCTTTCTGGGACCCTATGCCTCTCAGCCATTGCCCCATCTCTTAATCTCCCCACGCATCTCCAACTCTTGGTCCCTATCCTAGACCAAGCCCAGAAAGTGCCCAGAGCTGATAAACAGTCTTGATGTTGTAAATCTCCTTCCCCTGCCACACTATAATATAACTATAAGGGCTGAATAAAGCCAAAAGCATCTTGCAAGGCTAGACAGGTCAGATCCAAATGCTTTGCCTTTCAACAGATTTTGCTTTCTTCATGCCCATTTTCTAGTTGTAAGTATTCTTACAAGCATTACTTCGATTTTCAATTTCCATAGCGTTGATAAGTAGTTCCTGAAACCCCAGATTATGCACAGTCCATGCACAAATAACTCTGGTAATAGCAAAGGGATTATATAAAAAAAGTAAAAAGACTGAGCAAATAAATAGCTCCTGGTTAAAAATCTGAACCTCTCATTGGCTTTAATGCAAACATTTCCCCTTGAGTGTGTATCCACTTCAATCATTTACCTCCCCAAGGAAGTGGTTTTTTACAGTTAAATTGCCCTCAAAGGCACAAAACATGGCAATGATTTATGCATACACGTGTGTGTATCTATGTATATCACCATCCTCTCTCTACATATACATATTTGTTGATAGTAAAATCAGAGCAGTTCTGAAGATCTTTTCCAGACCTGTTTTTCTGATTCTGGGAGAAGAAGCTAATTAGGAACCCATTTTCAGAGACACAAAGTATCTCCTTCTGCCACCCCAAAACCAGCTTGCTTGGAGATCAGACCCTCTAAAAATCCCATCTTGAGGCTTATCTCCCCATGAGAAGTGCAATGGTTTACATTAAAACCATTTAAAAACAATTTAGTGTTCTTATATTTTGTTAAGCAGTGAGATATATTGTTTTAATTTGAGTTAGTAAGGATTTGACTGAAATCAATGTGAGCTGTTCTTCTGTTTAATGACTTCAGTCCTATTAAAAACATGCCTTTAGTAGGTTTGTGGATGTTTCTTTTATAAATCAGACCTCAGAGTCTCTAAAGGGCTCTGAGATGCACAAAGAAAATATAATGCTTATCTTTATTTCCTGTTTTTTCTGCACTAAGTTACCCAGCAGCACATTGACCTATCTTAAATAGCACTATTTCTGCAGTCTTTGGGCATCTCACAACACACCTGGGAAGCAGAGAACAAATTTCTTTCAATTTACACACAGGAAAGTGAGTTGGAGAACAGCCCTAAGCCCTCACTGTACACAAGCTGGGTCCTACATTCAGCTCACCCATGAACTCCTGTTCTTTTCCCCTATGGCTTTCTCCCTGTCCCTATAACTCACCTGGATTAGCCCTAAAGAAGAAACAAATTCTCTGACAAAACCATGGGACTGGGACCCACATATCTGGTTCTCCCAAAGACTGAGGACAGACCAGAGCATCTTCTGCTCCATCCATCCACTTGCACTTTTTTCCAAAGAAAGAAAAAGGAATGACAGAATCACAGAATTGTCAGAGTTGGAAGGGACCTCTAGAGATCATCTAGTCCAAGTCCCCTGCTAAGGCCTGGAGCACATTGCTCAGGATTGCATCTAGGTGGGTCTTGAAGGTCTCCAGAGAAGGGGACTCCACACCCTCCCTGGGCAGCCTCTTCCAGGGCTCCGTCACCCTCACCAGAAAGAAGTTTTTCACATATTTGAATGGAAGTTCCTATGTTCCAGCTTGTGCCCATTGCCCCTCGTCCTGTCACTGGGAACCACTGAAAAGAGTCCGGCTCCATCCTCCTTCAACCCACCCTTCAGACACTTATAAGGTCTATTAATAAGGTCTCCCCTCAGCCTTCTCTTCCCCAGGCTAAAGAGTCCCTGCTCTCTCAGCCTTTCCTCATAAGGGAGATGCTCCAATCCCTCCATCATCTTTGTTGCCCTACACTAGACTTTCTCCAGTAGTTCTCTGTCTCTTGAACTGGGGAGCCCAGAACTGGATGCAGTATTCCAGCTGTGGACTCACCAGCGCAGAGCAGAGGGGAAGAATGACCTCCCTCAATCCACTGACCACACTCTTCCCTATGGACAAGACATCCCTAGGTCAACTGTAGATATAACCTAGAACCACTTGCAGAAACCTATTTTTGGTAAACAGCTTCCCCAGCTTCTGTTCAATGTGTTTCATTAAGTCAGATGCAGTGGCTGATGTTTCAGGGGACCTAAGTGCCAACACAATCTGAGCTGTAAGAACTTCTCCTGTGGCTTCCAAAGAGGTTACGTGAATATCAGCAGAAGAAATACATGGAGTGCAGCAGGGAGTAGGAAAGATGAGTTGAAGATGAGAGGAAATGCTCCAGTGCCAGATTTCAAACTGCACACAGGGGCATTTGGTCTCCTTCTTTCTTACACAGAACTCACAACTGCAGCATTGATGCTTCAGGAAGCCTTGAAAAGAGACTTGATGGCAAGGGATTCAGCAATCTGGTCTCCTTTCCTTTTACTAGGACTGGAGACCTTCTCAAAGAAAATCACACCTGATTTTTTAGGAGGAAAAGCAAGGAGGTATGACCCACTTAATTTTAGAACCGTCCAAAGCAATACATATATTATTTATATATGCACTGTATGTTAGGGAGACCTCTTGCTGGTATTTGGAATTAAAAACAACCTGTAATATTGGGAAGCACTAAAGCTCTCATCTGGAGATGCAGTCAGGAGAGAAAATGAAGAGGGGGAATCTGTAGGCAGATTTCTGACAAAACCTGCTGCTTATATCCAGGCGAGGCTAGGAGGCGAGTGCCAAGATCCCTGCAAGATTTTCCAAACTTGGTGCCCGCAGTTTGGCTCCCACATCCACCATTTGGCACCTCTTTGGAAGCGCAGAGCACCCTGGCCGCTCTCCTTGGGATGTGCAGGGATGCAGCACACTGACACTGCTGCGTCTGTGCTGGAAACCTCCCCGGCTCCGCGCATCCCTCCATCCCTGTCTCACACAGATGTGTTTCGTTTGGAAGCGAGGGCAGATGGCATGGATTCATTTATTTCTACTGTGTAAACAGAAAACAAACCCCCAAACGGGACGTGCAAGAAGAAGCTGTACTCTGTGTGCTGATCCCAACATCCCCACAAATACGGCTCAGTCCTGCAGGGCTCTAACAGATGGAGACTATGGTAATTTTAAAGAAAAAAAAATACAAATATAATTTTGTGAGGTGGGGGGGAGGGGCATACATTTAAGTTTGCATTTGGCAGAACAACAGACTTTATCTGTCTAAAATACACCACCTAGAGTGGCATTCTCCAAAAATAAGCCTTTGCTTCTACCTCCCCCACTGCCCTCTCTTTTACCGGAGCTCAGAGCTTGTGTAGGGTCTGGGAAGGTGGAGATATCCACCTCCTGTAGCATCCAGAAAAGGAGAGCAAAAATCATTGTCCAACAGAAAGAAGAAATTCAAGGAGGTTGACAGGAACAAGGACAGAGCAGTGTATTCCCAACATCCACCTTTTCATGGAAAAGAACAAAGACTGGTCAGTAACTGCCAGTGGGTGGGACAACAGCTTTAAACCATATTTTAAAGAAAATGCTTGGATTCACTCTGGTCCTGTCATACCATTCCAAGCCACACTCTCACTTGGCTAATCCAGTGTCTTCCTTGGTTGCCCCACCTCAAAGCTGACCAGCTCTGGAACTGTTCAACCATTCATAACATCTCTGCCGACCTAAAATAGAAGGCAAAGCTCTCGTGTTGCCAACTCTTCCAGCATAAGTTTTCACAGTGGATCACAGTCATCTGCATACACACAGACACTCATTTCTTTAATAGAGCTATTTTTCTCCCAAAGGCTAAAAACCAAAAACCAAAACAGTACCAAAAAATATTATTTCTATAATCAATCACTCAGATGGTACATTCAGTATCTGGAGAGACTTGTAGGCTGCATCTGAAGTTGTTCTGATACCATGCACATGCTGATAACTTCAAGCTCGAATTCCCCTACCATTTTCACCATTTGGCTTTTGGGTCCATCCATGCCTGTTTCCTGCATGCACTCCAGCTGAGCCACTGAGCAACGCATCAGGAATGGTCATCCTTACCTGGCCAGCCCTTGCTGAGACCCTCCACACAGCCAGACAATGCCAGATCACAGCCTGCGTCTTCACCCCACAGCCCCCACAAAGCTCCCCCTCAGAACTGCACCAACACTCAGCCTCCTGGCATAGAGGATGGTGTCACCATTACAGGTCCATGATCTGTCATACCTGGGGCATGCTGGATTCAGAGAGCACTTTGTGCACTTTTGTGTATGGATGGAGTAGAGATTGTGCAGAATACAGTTGAGGCAGACCCCCGGCAACAGCTATGTCTGTAAGGACACTGCAGGAATTCTTCATGAAGGGGAAGAAGTGCTGTACCATCCTTCTGGTCAGCTACACCAGTAATGAAGAGCCTTCCTGCAAGGGCAGACTGTGAGGTCTCCATCAAGGAAGGTCCCTGGCACTGATAGATGCAGGGGCAAAACATGAGCTCTGCTAGATCTCCTGTTGCTCAGCCGTGGATCACCTCTCTGGTGCTGTACATGGCAGACAGACTCCTTCTGCGCCACCTTGCAAGTCTGGATACAGCCCTGTTATCCTTGCCACTCCAGGACAGAGAAGGACACATGACTTCACCATGCACTTGCTCTTGGGACAAACCCAAACCTCTACTGAGAAGCAGCAGTAGAGAGCAAATGAGTCTTTCTGAGTCTTCCCAAGGGTTGCTGATGGTTTTACAAGCACGTGCTCAGTTCCACCACACCCCATCCTTTCAGGGACACCCTGCACAGACCAAAAGCTCCAACAATGGTTCTTATTAATGCAACCATCTTCCAGACATCAATTCCCACCCAGCATGGGACAGGAATGTGTCATCACCCCAGAGCCAGTATCTGCGCCACCTCCAAACTGCAGGGAACAAAGATGACTTTCCCCATGTCAAAACTTGTGACAGGCACAACAACTAAGGTATCCAACCTTTACTGCCAGAAGCAACCTTCCTCCTTCCCCAAGCTATGACTCTTGAGATGGCTCCCACTCCCTGTGTGACCCATCTCATGATCTGAGCTCTTACCACTTACTGGCTCAGGGGCATCATCTTCAATATCCTCACATGGACAGTGAAAATGTGGGCTTACGTATTAATGGCAAAGCAAAAATTATAGCCTCACCTCATTGCCAAAACTTGGAAAAGCTAAAGCATATTATACATAAGAAAAACCTGGTCAGTCTGATCAGGAAACATTTCATGTGACACAATAAAATAAGCTGCTGGCCAAAAAAGCAGGAAAAAAAAAAACCAACCAGGAAAAAAAAGTCCCTCAGAGACTAGTAGACTAGTATAAGTCAAAAGAAGACAAGAAAGAGTACCTGCCTCAGGTCTTAGTGCAGAGTCAGCCTATATGTCAAAAAAGGTTAGGATTCTGACTCTCTATTGCACTATCTGTGACCTTCCAGGGGTCTCAGGCATAAAAGATCACAGCAGCTCATGTAACTGCCAGTTCCTTCCAGGGCATTCAAACATCTGCCCGAGATCTGAGGATTGTCACACCTGAGCACCATGGAGCCCCCATCGCTTTAAACCCCACAGGCATCCAACCACCCAGTGCAGAAACAAGATAGTCTCAACACTCATCATTTCACCCATGCCTTTGTGCCCAGTGTGTCAGCCATGTGGCTGGGTCTGATGGGTATTCAGCTCTAACCCAGCCCTCTGACTCTGCCCAGAGGCAATAGGCTGCTTCAATGATGCCTCAAGACAGAGACAGAGGCTGGGGGGCTGACATGACAGCAGTGAAAAGCTCTTTACCAGTGGTTTCTAACCAAAGTCCACAGCCACTTTTTCCTTCCTTCCCTACATTGTGAACCTTTTGTGAGGTGGTAAGGGCATAGTACCGATGGTACCATAGTACCAATCTTGTGGAAGATACACTTAGAGTTGCAAAGCCTTCAAGGTGCATGAAGAAACACAACTGTCTAGCAGGTGAGGTTTGCAAAGCTGGGATTTGCAGAAGTATTCTGTCAGGAAAAGCAGAAAAAGGCTTTCTACTTTTTATCTGAACCCATATGAAATGGAAACATGGGGATACAATAACCCTGATTCATAAAAGATCACAAGGGAGCACGAAGGAGATTTAAGCTATTACCTGCCCTATTAAGCCATACCTCTGAATCCAAGTACAGCCCTTCTCATCACAAAAGAGCACTGCTCCTCTTCTTACCATTTGCCTTTCATCTTCCTACTATGAGTCTGGCTGCAGGCTGCAGCCTGGCTTTTCCTTCCAGTTCTGCTCTGTGTCCGTACAATAGTCTCTTCAGGGGACAACCAGCTTCAGACTCAAACAACCAGAGATTGTTTCCATTGCCCACACACAGAAGCACCAATTATCATTTTTACATGCCCTGAGATACCTGAAGCATCCCTATGAGGCTGCTACATATGGTACAAGAGCAGAGACCCTTCTGCAGTGGCAGACCATGGCCATGGGAGCAGACTCCAAGGAACTCTAGTGGCACTAGGTGGGTGATCATGTTTAGGTGGCTGAATCACATCCCACATCTCCATTATGACAGGTGGCTAGGTCCCCAGCCACATGTAGGCAGATGCATTTAAGCCCCTGAACCCAAGGCCAATTCCAGCTGTCTTTGAGTGCCTCAGTTTCTCCATATTTAGGTAGCACCTTGGACAATGAGATGAAAAAGGTGTTATCAGACTGAAACAAAAGCAATCTCGGTGTGGGTTATTTCACTTTCATTACTGTGTTTCCCTCATTCCACCTTGTTCCTGAGCAACACCACAGGTCCCCTCTGTGTTCACGGGTCTGCTCCAAAGTCCTACTGGCAATTAATGGTGAAACTGGAACCCCAAAGGTTTCATTCAGATTTCTTTTTTTCTCAAGGTACGACATTGTTCTTGTCTGTGGTTACCAGGGAGAACGTCAGCTGCTAAACTGTGAGTTGATGAGACTGAGATGACAACAAAGCTGCCCCAAATTTCAGCACTAGAAAATTGATTTCCTGTTGCTGCTACTGGCTACAAATGCTACACTTTTAGACATGTAATGCCAAAAATCCTTATTTCATCTTTGTTTTTCCCTTCTATTTCTGTTTACTAAGGGGAGTTGAATTACGTGTTTTAAATGCAGTAAAAGGATCACACAAAGGGGTAGCTGTTTGTTCCATATCATCTCCAAGCTGGATCTTGATCTCTGAGCTGCTTGCCCTTGCCTTTGTTATCCACATTCACCCTTAATTTCCTCCTGAACTGGGAGAAAACCTCATTTTATTGCTATCAGTCTCACTCTCCCAGTAGGGTGGAAGATTCCTCTGGGTGTCTGTATTTTCTATGCTTATCTAACTGCAAAAAAAGGGATCTTCCTTCTTTTTTGGGTAAGGACTCAGACACCAAGCCGACCCCTTCAGTCAATGGTTTAAAGCTCACAGCAGAGTGGATGCTGCAGAGTATTTCCCTCTGTACTGAAATCAACATCCCTCTTCTTTAAGAGTAAAAGAAACTTTATTTTGTCACTTTTGGAAAAATATATACCTTTTTTCTGACAGCTTTTGTCTAATTGTATTAGCTCATTGCAATTCTTAAAGCTTTGCAGCTTGCTAAGCCTCCAAGTCCCCTTTTTGGCTCTTCAAGAAAGCAAATATAGACATGGACAGCTCTAAAGTAGTGTTTCTGTGTTAACGCTTTTGCCTAGCCATACTCCACCCCAGAGGAAAATGTTTCCAAGCAAAGAGTGTTACAGCATGAGACACAAACTGTGATCTCTGGAATGAAACGTTGCATTTTATTAATCTCAAATATAAAGCTTCCCTGTGCTGGCAAGGAAATTCTACCATTCTAACCAAAAGGAGTTTTTAATAATTATTGTCAGAGAGGCAGTAGCTGTAGGAAGGTGAAATAACCTCCCAGTAAAACTCTTATTGGTGTTAACACTCTTATTGGTGTTAACGAATTGTAAATTAGATACTGTGAGCACCTGCCCACTGCTGTAAATTGTTTACTTTTGATAGAGTCTGGACCTTTGTCCTCTGAGTAAAAGGACAATGAGACTTGATGTTATAGTCTCATTGCAAGAAAAATGAAGACCTAATAGAATAATTGCATGAAACCAGAGACAAACATCATGGCAATGGCCATGAGGTGGGAAGCTGGGAGGTGACGTCAGGGGGCTGCAGATCCCCTTCACTCTTCGGTAAGAAGGGACCTCATGGTTTGGAGATGTGACACTGCACTGGGATGAAATGAGGCTCTTCCATCCAGGGGAAGATGGTGGCTGTCAACAAACAGCAGCAAGGGGAGAGCTTGAAGACTTCTTCTGGGCATGGGGGATAGGCCTGGGGGCAGACACCAGCCAGGTGAGGAGCAAAGCAACTAAACATCCCACTGAATGGACAAGTAGGGAGTGCTGAGGTTGGGCAGCCAAACTGCAGTGCTGACAAATGCTGGGGACTTCATAATCAAATGGGTGATATGAATTATTCTGCTGGGTTATTACTCAGTCACGTTTCCAGCTTCACTTGAAAGCAGATTGCTGCAGACACTTTGCCTAGTGCCTTGCAGTTGTCAAAAAAAAAAAAAAGCGCAAACAAAATATTCAGCTGAGTGAAAAAATAGCAGAAAAATCTGCATGTTCCTTTATATAACCTGATGCACATCCTCACCTGAAACAGCCTGTTCTTTTCCAGCTCTGCTATTGCAGAGAGTGCAGTGGAAAGCAGAGCAACTGGGGACAAGTAACGCAAATGCTTAATGGCATGTAGGAAGGGCTGAGAAGATTGGGATGGCTGGGTTAGGGAGAAGACAGTGTGTACACAACATGATGTAGATGAAATGATGACTCAGACCTGAGCAGGTAAATTTATCTCCAGAGTGCCATAAACTGGAACAAAGGAATGTCTGATGACAATTATGGAGCACATCTGAGGAACGGGCTGCTAGTGGTACAAAGCAAAATTAGTTAAAGCTAAATATCCCAGGAGGAACAGCTCATCAGATTTTTCATATGCTATCAACCACAATACCCACACTCAAACTATAGAATTAAAAATAGTAGGATAGAAAATAAAAATAGAAATAAATGGAAAGGAATTAAAAGCTAAAAAAAAATAATAATAAAATAAAATAAAAAGAAGAAAAGAAATCTGACCCAATCAGGGTACAAGCCTCTCGGTGTGAAAAGACTAGGTGGGAATCAGGGCACTGAGCAATTATTTCCATGTTTTCCAATAATGTATTTCAGTGATAAACTTAAACTTAGGGAGGATTTTTCTTCCAGAAGAAAGTAATTACAATGTGCAGGGTCAGTACGATTAAAGCGCACCACCAAGCTGGGCTGTGGAAGATAATGCCGAGTAATTAGCCGTGGTGCAGTGTTATTAGAGAATGGGGCTTTTAGTGGTCGTTCTTCTGCTTTTGCTGCAGGAGCCTCTGAGTACAATCCTTTTCTACACAAACACAGCCATATGCAGGATACACACACAGACTTGACAAGAGCCCCTAATCCAAGGTGATTTCTCCAATTGCAGCCAGATATGCTCAAAACAACTGTGTCACAGTTCTGCCCTGCTATCTGGAAGCTCAGCAAGAGCAAATCTGTCCACACTTCTCCTTCCCCAGGGCACCAGGACTCTGAAAGACCTGACATTTCTGCCCCTGCAAACCACAGTTGCTTCTCATGTGGTCATAGCACTGCCCACCCTATGGAGAGAACAACATCCATCCCCTGGTTATGGCTGTGCTTCTGAGCTGTGGCCCATGTCATCATACTTCCATGCATAGATGTGGTGGATGAGCAGCACCCATCCTTAGGTTTCAGGTCCCAGGGAATGCCTTTATGACTTTCTGGATGGGACCACTTCAGAGAGCCACCAGACTGCAATTAACAGTAGCAATAATAAGAGTAAAAAAAATCTAACAGCTTATCAGTATATCAAAGTGCAAACAGCAACACTCATCAAAGCAAAAAGCAATCAAGATACCGATGCATAATGAGCTGCTGCTCGTGACTCAGCCACAGGCTGATGGATGGCTCTCAGCCCATTAAAAAATATGAAGTGAAAAGTGCTCGTTTCAACCCCTGTAAAAGTGTTTTCTTGCAGAAAAGCAGGAGGTTTGTGCTAATGGAATTTATTTCACATTTGCAATGGCCTGAGAGCACACATTTTCTGCAGCTAATCAGATGAGCAATTTCTTGGCAAATCAGAGTCGCCCAGTGCTGTGTGACAGTCTAGGCACATTGTGCAGACCCAGACCTGGCTCTGGGCTTTGACTGTCCCAAAGTCCCCTGACGGCTCACACTACGTTTTGAGACAAGTTCCAACCCAAAATCAAGCAGAACTCAATTCTGATTTGGACTAACACTCCTCTCTCATCGCCCCTGGAGATGTTCAGATCCAGGGTTCTGGTTCAGGTCCATTTGGGAGAAAACATAAGGAAGGATTTATCGAGAGCTGCTATTAGAGGAACTGGCAGCAAGACTGGCAGGATCCTTATGCTGTCATCAAGCTGTGACAAACTGGCAGGAAGCAAGCATAGTTGTGATCAAATGACAAAACAAAGAAGCTCCTTTTTTGCTTTTAATCACTGAATTTTGTATTATAGACCAGAAAGGTAACCAAAGAACAGTCCCTCTCTGATGTCCACTGCTTCAACTGATCATGCAGCTTTATGCCAGCAGAGGCTGTAGTGGGGAGAAAAGTCCTATCATAACCCATCCTGCCCTATCTACCCTGTGCCAAGGGGCTTGCAGCAATGGATGACGTATGAATGTTTGGAAGTCAACAACCTTGGTTGTTGTGGTTCCAAAATCAATCTTTCTGAGACAGGGCAAGTGAGAGATATTATCTGGGGCTCAGTTGTAAGAGATAACCCCAGCTCTAGAAACGGGGTGGCCTTTCCTCCAAGATTTTCCTTTCTTCACTGAGAGCCACCAGCATGGCTGTGCAACTTTTTGGGGGCTGCACAGACTTTCTGAGCTCCAGTACTCTTTCCCTTATCCTGGCCTAACTGATCCCTCCCCAGCCTTCATATCTTCTCTCACCTGACCATCTCAGCTCCTTTTCTCAGCTCTCACAGTTCCTATCCCATCAGACACACACTTCACCTAACCTGCTGCTTTTTGAGGTCCTCCTCTCAGTAGCATGGAAAAACCCACACTTCTGTGAGCAGCTAACCTGGCCCCTTGTCCAGCAGATTGGTTCTGCTGTTTATCTACCTTTGCTCCATTGCATAACCGTGCAACTACACCATAAAAATCCCTTCTACAAATAACAGCATAGCAAGATTCAGCACTCTGCCCAAGCGTCATGTTCTGGACTCCCAAACCACAATTTAAGATAGTTTAATCTTAACTCTGAAATACCTCCATAGCCTGGTTCATCCTCCTGTTTCCTCTTCTTGTCTTTTAGATAATCTAATCAAGCCCTCTTAGTGACATGCTCTCTCACTGTCCTACATCTTCAGGTGGCTGAGTAGTTAATTGCTATGCTGGAGGCATCAACAACTGCTTTTTGTTCTGTTAACCTCTGTGGCATCTCCCACATTCGTGATGAGACAGAGACAGTGCAGAAGCCAAGGGGCTCAAACCAGTATCACCTTTTCAGATCTAGCAATGAAGAGAGGCACTGCAGAGCACAGAGGAGCACATCTCTTTGAGCTTGCCTGCCTCTTCAGAGGCTGCACACCACATTAAGTACAAGAAAATGTGCAAAGTGAAGTCTAGCTTGATGATGTTTTTTCCTTTCAGGTGATCTAACTTTCTCCTTGCCAGTCCCTCTCCTACCTGTTCCTTGCCTTGTCATTTCAGATGTAAATTCTTTAGGGGTTGAGACTTGCCATCGGTATGTGCTGCCAGGCAAGGACTGGCTGATCTTAGGAAGGTTCTTGAGACATAGTTGTGATTAAACACTGCATTGACTGGAGAAAATCACATAGTTCCACATAAATGCTATATAAAAAATGGTCAAGGAGACAACTCAAACAGCAAACCCTGGGTCCTCCCCACTGCTCAACTATTGCCTCTGTTCTTGACCCTGCTTTGAACCATCCTTGTCATCTCCAAAACATACCTCCTGTAGACAACCACTAACATTTTGAGCTTGTTTTATAATGTGTTTCTTCCTCAGAATGGGGAAGTTCCATGGGACCTGATGAAATACATCCCAGAGTCCTGAAGGAACTGACTGATGTAGTTACCAAGCCAATTTCCATATTTGAAAAGTCATGGCAGTCAGGTGAAGTCCCTGTGGACTGGAGGAAAGCAAACATCACACCTATTTTTAGAAAGGGTAGAAAGGAGGACCCTGGGAACTATCAACCTGTCAGCCTCACCTCCATGCCTGGGAAGATCATGGAACAGATCCTTCTAGATGCCATGTTTGGGCATGTGGAGGACAGGGAGGTGATTCAGGACAGCCAGCATGGCTTTACTAGAGTCAGGTCTTGCCTGACTAACCTAACCCTTTTATGATAGGGTGACCATGTTGGTAGATAAGGGAGGACCTATGGATGTGATCTATCTGGACCTCTGTAAGGTTTTTGACACAGTCGCCCACAGCATCCTGCTCGCCAAATTGGAGGGATACGGATTTGATGAGTGAACTGTTCAGAGGATAAAGAACTGGCCGAATGGTTGCAGCCAGTGTGGTACTCAATGGCTTGAGGTCCAGATGGAGAGCAGTAACAAGTAGTGTCCCTCAGGGGTCCATGCTGGGACCGGTGCTGTTTAATGTTTTTATGAATGATATAGACAGAGGGATTGAGTCCACAATCAGCAAATTTGCAGATGACACCAAGCTGTGTGGGACAGGATGCCATCCAGAGGGACCTGAACAGGCTGGAGAGGTGGGCCCAGGTGAAACTCATGAGGTTCAACAAGAGCAAGTGCAGAGTTCTGCACCTGGACCGGAACAATCCTCACTATCAGTACAGACTAGGGGATGAGGGATTAGAAAGCAGCCCTGAGGAAAGGGACTTGGGGGAGCTGATGGATGAGAAGCTGGACATGAGCAGGCAGTGTGCATTTGCAGCCCAGAAGGTCAATCACATCCTGGGCTGCATCAAAAGGTGCATTGCCAGCAGATTCAGAGAGGTGATTCTGCCACTTTGCTCTGGTGAGACCTCACCTGGAGTACTGTGTGCAGGTCTGGAGCCCTCAATGTAGGGAGGACATGGACCTGATGGAGCGGGTCCAGAGAAGGGCCACAAAAGTGATCAGGGGGTTGGAGCACCTTTGCTACGAGGACAGGCTGAGGGAGCTGAGGTTGTTCAGCCTGGAGAAGAGGAGGTTCCAGGGAGATCTCATAGCAGCCTTCCAGTACCCGAAGGGGGCCTACAGCAAGGCTGGGGAGGGTCTGTTTACAAAGGCCTGCAGTAACAGGATGAGGGGCAATGGCTTCAAACTGGAGAAGAACAGATATAGATTGGATATTAGGAATCAGTTCTTTATTCTGAAGGTGGTGGACCACTGGAACAGGTTGCCCAGGGAGGTGGTTGAAGCCCCTTCCCTGGAGATATTCAACATGAGGCTTGACAAGGCCCTAGGGAACCTGGTGTATTTGGGGGTGTCCCTGGTGACCGTGGGGAGATCAGACTAGATGACCCTAGAGGCCTCTTCTGGCCTGGATCATTCTATGATTCTATGATACCTTTACTCAGCCAATGTGTCCTCCTGGGAGCCATGAGTCCTTGAGGAGTGAAAATATGCGGTGCAGATGGATGAGTTACAAGTCTAGGCTTAAACAAACAGGTTACATCCGTTCAAATTTGTATGCAAATGGTTGGAGAAGACTCCAGGCAAAACCTCTACATGGAGGCAGACACTTGCAAAGTGGCTATTACTATGACAAGGCGTTTTTTACTCCTGCAGAGCTCCTCACTCAGCACAAATCTTTCTGTGATAAGTTGTCATTGTTACCAGTGGTGACACTGCTTTAAAGATACTGCCTTCAATCACACGCAGCTGCTGTCTGAGGGAGATAATACCCCGACTCAGATAATAAAATCATAGAATCATAGAATGGTTAGAGTTGGAAGGGACCTTAAAGATCATCAAGTTCCAACCCCTCTGCCCCGGGCAGGGACACCTCCCACTAGACCAGGCTGCAGAATCACATTTGGTTGAGGTAGCTATCTTTAGCTCATTGCAGGGCCTACTAAAACCAGAAAGATTAGGAAATTCATAAACTTTGCATCATGATATCCATGCAGCATCAGAGTAAATGCATAAATATCAGCTGGCAACCCACTCTTGTTGAAGTCTGTGGCAAATCTCTTATGTGCTCTGAAGAACTTAGACACTCTGGATTAGTAATAGCATAGTGCTATCTATTTTAACAGTCTGTAGAAAATATTCAGCAATTTGGATGAGAAGGAAAGGGTGAAAGATCTCTGCTTGTCAGACTAACAAAAGCATGAATAATTACAGCAGATTGATCAGCTCATGAGCAACGTTCTCCAAAAATCACCAGAAGTGCCAAGGCAGATTAATCAATTTTGTTTCACTTAAAGACTTTTCAGAAAGAATTTAATGCAAATGAAGCCTTGCAAAGCCAGTAACACTTCTGGTAGCCTAGGAGAAAAATGGAGTGTATTTTTTCAGCATGGGAAGAGAAAAGGGGATGCATCATATTTATGCTCTATGTGTTTCCCTGTAACTTGACTACATAACAAATTCAGATATGCATGGTGGAAATTTTAGTACAGCCTCCCCCAGGAGGTTCCTGGCTGTTTTGGCAACATGTGCAACACTTTGCCACTGGAGTGTCCCCCACACTGCTCCCCATCACTTTCTTTCCTTGAGCAACACTGACCAGTTCTAGAGTCTTTTGCACTTATAGAGGCATTTCCCAATTATCCATCACTGGGTGATACTATCTGGGCTGCAAGTTATCCATGCCACAGATGTCGGGCCAGGGTACGCTGAAGAGCATATATTTGTTCAGACAGTGCTCCACAGAAATAAAGGCTGGTTTTGGTGTATCTGATTCCTTGTGGTGTGCAGTTGGCATTAATACATCTGTTGGACTCAAGCTGGTCTCACGCAGAGCTCCTCGGCTTTTGAAACTGGGGTCAAGGACAGCCTAGATGGAGTCAGCAGTTGGCTGTAACACACACCTGCATTTTAGATACATCAGTCTGGAGTCCTGGGCTCATCTTAGGAACATGGAATCATAGAATAGTCTAGGTTGGAAAATGCCCTTAGGATTATCAAGTCCAACCATTAACCAAACACTGACAAAACCATCACAGAATCATAAGAGTTGGAAAGGACCCCTGAGATCATCAAGTCCAACCGTACACACACAAAAAAAACCCCTATGATCTCAGCCACTGGAGCTGCCACTAGAGTGTGCCCTGAAGTGTTGCATCTACACATTTCTTAAATACTTCCATGGATGGTGACTTCTGTGGAGAGCAATGAGGTCTCCCCTCAGTGTCCTCTTCTCCAAAATAAACATGACCAGTTCCCTCAGCCTCCCCTGGTATGACTTATTCTCTAGAACCCTCACCAGCTTGGTGGGTCTCCTCTGGACATGCTCCAGCACTTCAATGTCATTCTTGTAGTGAGGGGCCCAGAATTGAACCAGTACTGGAGATAAGGCCTCACCAGTGCCCAGTATAAAGGCCCCATCATTTCCCTTCTCCTGCTAGCCACGCTGTTCCTTATACAATCCAGGATGTTGTTGGCTTTCTTGACCATCTAGCANCCCCATCCCTGGCAGTGTTCAAGACCGGGCTGGATGGTGCTTTGAGCAACCTGCTCTAGTGGGAGGTGTCCCTGCCCAGGGCAGGGGGGCTGGAACATGATGGTCTTTAAGGTCCCTTCCAACTCTAACAATTCTATGATTCTAGGATTCTAGGTCGGAGTGTTGATCTAATTGAGGGTAGGAAGGCTCTACAGAGGGACCTGGACAGGTTGGATCAATGGGCCAAGGCAAATTGTACGATATTCAATAAGGCCAAGTGGCAGGTCCTGCGTTTTGGTCACAACAACCCTATGCAGACTGAGCTACAACGGCAAGCTGAACTGCTTAGAAACATCTATGATTAATCTCAAGTGGAATTTTATCTAGTATTCAGGGAAGGGAAAGGGAGGCAGAACAACATCTTTATGTTTCCTATTCTGCAAGGTGAATTGCTATATGAAAATTGAAAGGTCTGCACCAGCAGAGCTATTTTGGCACAGTAGGTCCTAGAGGCAGGTGAGCTTTCCTCCTGGCTCACCTTAATAAAGGATTATTAGGTCATGAATACAGAAGTCCAAATCCTTGGCGACTGTATTCAGCAGAGATGTAGACCTCCAGGCTTACCAAAGAGCCACCATGAGTTTGGGAAGTCTGAGGAGAAGGCAGAGCTCACTAGGAGTGTGAGCTCACTGTCTCTCAGTCACTAGTATATCATAAGGCATGGACTGTCAGTTATCATGCACTGATAATTTCCCTAATTACTAGGTGAGGGTGAATGCTCCTAATGCTTTTTTTCCTGTGAGGCAATTACTTCTTTCAACTGGCTTGTTGCTTATACGGATAGTTTTATTTTTGGTAAGAAAGGGGGGACTAAAGTGTTTTGTGCTTAAATCAATGATATCTGCCATTCAGCATGCCAAGCACCAGCCGTGGAATGCAACAGATTTATGATTTACATAGGTTTCTCTATTTCTTTAAAGTTAGTCACTGGCTGTGCAAAAAGGTCACTCAAAATCCATATTTTTTCAAGTAATTCTTATAATTGGATTATTCCCAAAGTGAATTACTCATAAAAGGTTCACTCCCTTGCATGAGAGTACATTTTTCTTCTGCTTACTGCCAGTGAACAAGCCTCAGGAAAATGTGTGAATCTTAAATAGAGTGAAGGAAAAAGAAAAGGAAGCTCCAGCCAACTAGTTTGGATCCAGGCTTCAACCAACCTGAAATCCAAGCATGTTTAGATTCAGGATTTTCATGTGTGCTCATCCTCTGTAGGAGTATCCCTTTATTTGAAAAAGAATGGAGGCAATTTAGACTAGAAAATGCCTTCTTGGAAACTATTTTTAAAATGACCCTTAAGGAAGAGTGAATTCTTGCTGTGCAATTTGCAAGATAAGTGCATTTGAAGCAATCCACTGATAAAACAGCATGATGAAAGGTGGCAGTGAGTGATTGACTTCACACTAGCCCACAACACAGAAGCAGCTCAGGTAACTATAAATATATTATTCTAGAAGAATAAATATAAGAGACTTAATTTGTAGAGACACCACCATTTGTCCAGTTCCACACATGCACACCCTGCTGAGAAATACTGGAGACAAAGAGTCATGAAAGGACAACTACCCCAGGGAAGAAACGTTCCAAAAAAACCTAGCCATCTCGCTTTGGGGAAGGTGGGAGCAGTCAATGAAGAGATCACAAGAGACCAACAAAAACAGGCTGGTGCAGGTGGATTCATGTGTTCCAGCTCACTGCATCACTACAAGGGGTGGGCTCCAGCCATACAGCAGCTCTGGGAACAGAGCAGCTTCACAACTGAGGAGGTGGTGGCGATAAGTGGTACAAGATTTACTCAACACATCACCTGCAGGTAACAGGCTGACTCCCCTTTTGGAAGGTTTCTGGAAGGAATCAGCAGGGACATTGCTGCTTCCCTCTGACAGAGAGGGAGTGCTGCTGCTCTCCAGCTCCCCCAGCTGGGACGGCACCAGAGCCGGAGGAGACCAACTCATGCCACTCTCTTAAAACTAGAACAGCACTTATCTAACCCCTAATTCTATGAGGAGTGACCGAGTACTTGGGGATCTGTTTAGCTATATACCACTTGTCCGGTGAGTTCCTCAAAGTGTTAATCACATCTTTGGGTGATCAACAGAGGTGTCACTGCCCACAGCCCAGATCTAAATAGCTGGGGCACAGGATGGTCACCCTCCACAGATGGAAGCTGTGACTACCACTTGTCTGTTTGTATAAGGAGACCACAATTTGACGCATTCAGCTTTTATGCTTTGCTCACAAGGTCACCCTTCCTTCTAACTCAGTGAATTTCTGGAGCAGATTGATTTTTCTGAAGTGCAGCCCTGCACTAAGCAGGTTGGTTTGATTTTGTTTATTTGGGACTTTTTTTCCTATTAGGGAGTTGTCTCCATTCAAGCTGCAATCTGGTGACCTTTAAAAAAGACCACACACTGCGCAGAATGAGATATTTGCTTTGCCTCTTGACGCCTTAGTGGAGACAAACCCACGTCATTTTTTTTCCTCAGTGTCATTGCTGGCCTAAGCCCAGTCTGATCTCAAGTGCTCTTTCTCGTCTTCAACACATCCTTTTCTGCCCATACACCATGTAAGGGAGGGCTGGGAAATCCAGCCAGTGAGCTGAGCTCCCACCACTGAAGTTTTGTGGCCCCACAAATAATTGGCAACGCAATGCAGAGGTGCAGCTGTGGGTAGGAGCTTCTCTAACGTGCATGTCAGCTTGGAAATCCACAGAAGTAATAGACCCTGCAAGATCAAAAGCTTCTTTCACACTTTTCAGGAATACCATTGTATGCTACACTGTGTACCACACCTAAATGTGGCACTACCATCACATCAAACATTTGGACCCTACCGAATTTAGATTCTAAATCCAACAGGAGATGTGCTGCTGAGTTACCACTTTATTAAGTTCAAAGTGTCAAATTTCTGTCTTTGGCAGACAGAAGATTATAAAGTGACCACATCTGGAATATTGTGTCCAGTTCTGGGCCCCTCAGTTCAAGAAGGACAGGGANTCTAGGTGTTCCTGCTCCAGCAGGGGGATTGGACTAGATGATCTTTCAAGTTCCCTTCCAATCCCAGATATTCTGTGATTCTGTGACCCACTTGGTGGATGAAGGAAAGACTGTGAATGTTGTGAATGTTGTGGATGCCTTTGATACAGTCTCCCCCAGATCCTCCTGGAGAAACTTGCTGCCTATAGCTTGGATGGGAGTACTCTACACTGGGTTAAAAACTGGCTGGAAGGCCAGGTCCAGAGAAGGCTGCTAAATGGAGTTAAATCCAGTTGGCAACCAGTCACAAGAGGTATCCCCCAGTACTCAATACTCGGGCCCATTCTCTCTAACATCTTTATCAATGATCTGGGTAAGGGGATTGAGTACACCATCAGTATGTTTGAAGATGACACCAAACTAGGTGGGAGTGTCAACCTGCTTGAGGGTAGAAAGGCTTTGCAGATGGATCTTGATAGGCTGGATTAATGGGATGAGGCCAATGGGATGAGGTTCAGTAGAGGCAAGTGCCAGGTCCTGCACTTCGGGGAAAACTTCCCACGCAGCACTACAGGCTTGGGGAAGAGTGGCTGGAGAGCTTCCTGGAAGAAAAGGACCTGGGGGCGTTGGTTGGCTGTGGGCTGAACATGAGCCAGCAGTGTGCCAGGTGGCCAAGAAGGCCAACAGCATCCTGGCCTGAATCAGGAACAGTGTGGTGAGTAGGACTCGAGAAGTGATCATCCCCCTCTACTCAGCACTGGTGAGGCCCCATCTCAAGTGCTCTGTCCAATTTTGGGTACCTTACCACAAAAAAGACACTGAGGTGCTGAAGTGGGTCCAGAGAAGGGTAGCAAAGCTGGTGAGCCTTATGCTCAGCCTTATGAGGAGAGGCTGAAGGAGCTGGAGAACAGGAAGCTGAGGGGAGACCTTATGGCTCTCTACAACTATCTGAAAGGAGGTTGTAGAGAGGTTGGGGTTGGTCTCTTCTCCCCAGTCACAGGCAACAGGACAAGAGGAAATGGCCTCATGTTGTGTCAGGGAAGGTTCAGATTGGATATTAGGAAAAATTTTATTAAGCCTTGGAATGGGCTGCCCAAGGAAGTGGTTGATGCACCATCCCTACAGATATTCAAAAGATGGCTCAACATCATGCTCAGTGACAAGATTTAGTGATGGGTTGTTGTTTTTTATCAGAGTTAGGTTGATGGTTAGACTAGTTGATCTTAAAGATCCCTTCCAACCTAGGCAGTTCTACGATTTTATGATTCTAAGTTTACAATTCCTTGGAGTTTCAGCCTGGCATAGGTGATCTGAGGGCACAGACAGCCCTGTGCATCGAAATGAGCTACACAGTATTCTACAGACGTGCAAAAAAATCCCCTATGTCCAAAAGAATAAAGCAGTTCTATGCAGACAGTCCGAAAATTGTCATACAAGTTAGAGGAATCTTTCTATTTCACTCATTTCCAGAATTAGAAAGCAAGGTTCTGATTCCATCCTGGAGGATTTGTTCAAAAGACAGAGTATGTCAAAATCAAACTGATTTACTAGATAGCAGATTAATGGGTGAAAGCACAGATAATAGGGGAATTCATTGATCAGACAAGGGGAAAAAATACACTGCAGAATGAGTCCTTTCTTGTACTGAGGACAGTAAGAAAGACAGACCTGGCAACTATGATTCTCTCCTTGAAGTACAAATAATACAGTGTCAAGATATGCAAGCTGGGTAGTTTTCAGCCACGGGACTTTTCAGAGAACTGAAAGCTGTTGTTGGGAGATGACTCTCAAACTCTGCCTTGAGGTTGTCTAACAGAGGAGAATATAGAACAGACCCACGTAAATTTTAACAGGACACAAATTATATATAGTACCTTATAGCTCTATACGTGCATCAGCAATTTTCTCTTACAAATTCCTACTTTCAAATCCTTTCTGGGACTATTTTCACCACCTATGGCTTTGCAGATTTGCATGCGCTGATATATAGGTGTATATAGGTGTGTATATGCATACCCACCTATTTTAGAGGAAAATTTCACACTTATTGTGCATGCAATGTGATGGAATAGTAACAAGTACAGCATAGTCCTGGAAACCACTTCCAAACATATATATGAATGACATGAATGTGGTTGGGAGTATTCAGCATGGATTTAGGAGGAGGAAATCATGCTTGACAAATCTGACAGCCTTCTCTGATGACATAACCAGCTTGGTGCATGGGGATAAGGAGTTGAAATTGTTTAATCTTGATTTTAGCTAGACTTTCAACACTGTCTCTCATAACATCCTCATAAACAAGCAGGTGAAATACAGGCTAGATAAATGGACAACAAGGTAGACTGAACAACTGGGCTCAGTCACAAAGTCCAACTGGAGGCCAGACACTAGTGGTGTACCCCAGGGACTGGCCCTGGGGATAATACTGCTTAACAGCTTCGTCAACAACGTTGACATTGATGGTAGGACAGGCTGCACCTTCAGCAAGTTTCCAGATGATAAAGTGGGAGGAGCTGTTGATAACACCAACAGTTGCACTGCCATTCATAAAGGCACTTGACAGGCTGGGGAGATGGGAAAACAGAAACGTCAAGAAGTTTAACACAGGCAAACAAAAAGTCCTGTCCCTGAGGTGGGATAGTCCCAGGCACCAGTATGTACTGGGGTCTAACTGGCTGGAAAGCAAAAGACGACAAGAAAGAAGGCAACTAAATATTATGCCCATAGCAAAGGTAGAAAAGCTAAAGCAAGGCAAGGACAGCAAAAGGGCATCTGGAGACTTCAAAACAGGATGAGTCTTGATTCTCTTGCTTTAATACCTAGACAATTTCCCTCCATTAACTGGATATCAATCAGACTTCTATTTTTTCTTTAAATGTGTTATCTAATCAGTAAAAGAATGAGCATTAAAAATTCTAAAACAGACTGGCAAGAACTGGGGGGAGACATGACCTGAATTTCTGCTGAATATATTGGTCTCTCAAAGGGCCTGAATCCACTATCGCCTCTCTTGACATTAGCTGGAGTTTTCCAATTGACTCGGTTCTGACCAGGCCACTTTAATTAGGAGAATAATCCTTTCTTCTTTCCTTCCCTACAGATGAAGACTGCAATGTATCAGAAGGGATATTTCACAAGGACACAGAAAACATTCAGATTAAAAAGTTTATTTCTGGTAATGAGAATAATTGCTTTTGAAGTGGATCAGTGTAATACACAAGATAGATCTAAGACCATTTGGCTGTGCTTTCTATGCTACTAAATTACTTAAGATATTGATATTATGGCATAAATTAGAGAAACATTAGCAGAGCTGAAACCATCCATACAGTTAATTTCTTTTTGATATAAGAATTGATTTTTCTTGAACTATCCAGAGTCCAGTTGTAACTTGCATTTTCCTAGTTTTGTTTGCACTGAGAAGAAACTAGAGCAAATCTTTGAGGAGTTTGCTGGATGAAAGTCTATCTTAAACACAAAAAATCACAATGTCAAACTTTCAGTGATATAAAATATACACAAACTCAAACACTTGACTTTTGCTGGTATAAGGACCCATATCATGAGCCTCTTCGAAAATCTCCCAGAAGTTGCTGCATTTGCTGGTGTAAACCCCAGAATTAAGGAGATGCTTTCTATTTGCGGTATATTTGAGTAAGCAGCATGAACAAGAAGCAGGACAATAACCTTCATAGACGGTTTTAACTGCTCCCCTGTTGTTGTCCTCTGGACTTTGTTATGACGTAGTAGGTTTTCCTCCCATCTCTTTGAGTTCCAGGAGAATCCATATTCCTCTATGAAAAAGCATGGTGCTTCGGCACTAGAGACTGGGGGCAATGCCAGATGAGCCCTTACATTCACACCTTTGCCAGTACAGGGATTTTACTGGTTTGCACAACTATTGCTTCCCCTGATACTCTTGCAGCCTGATGCTGCTCTGACTTGCCAGGGGCTGGGCAGGCACAGAAGAGTTGGGCTTCCCTAACCCAACCTTCAGATCACAGACTGAAAAGGTCCTTCAAACCATGAAGAAGATGCTTAAAAAAGGAGGAGATGGGAAAAGCAGTATCTACCCAACCCAGTCAGAATCACTTCTGCTGCATCATTTACACATAACTGGGTCAGGCCTGGCAGCTAAAGGCTGCAGAAAGAGGGACTGTTTTTCTGTGGAACTTCAAAACATCCAACATCTTGGTTCCCAGTCTGACTTGGACTTTTATGGTCACAAAACACTGTATCTGTTTATATTAGAAGAATTTGTATGAACAGCATGTCACATGTTTCTATGTATTTCTATTCCAAACAGAGCTGTTTGTGCAAAAGCTTAAGAGTCCTTGAGGGACTCATCCTCATTGGTTTTGCAGAGAAATACAATGAGAGATTTCATGCAACTCTTTTGAGGGCAGATTTTGTCTATGCTCTGATATGGTCAATTAATTTTTAAAGCAGCCATTAATAGAGTTTTCCTGTAAACTAGATGTTAGTCTTATGAGAATAAATAGTGACAGATTTTTTTTTCAATTAACCCAAGAACAGAACAGCAATTAGTGTATCAGTATTCGCTGTTGTATTGCACATCCTCTCGTGCCTGAATCATTCTTCTGCTTTTCAGTTTGGACGTCTGCAAAAGATTTCCAAGCACTCGCTGCTCCAGATAATAAACAGAACATGAGTTTGGAAGGAAAAGTTGGATTTTATTCAAAGTCCCATATCTGCTCTGTTGTGTTGTTAAGCCCTCCTCTTCTTTCAGTTTTCAAAGATATAGCTCGCTAATGGACATTACTGTCTGCTGACATTTCTGAGGAAGAAGAATTTTTTAGTATAAAAGGGTTATAAGAGTAAATGCAGGAAAGTATATTGATTGACATTATCTTCAGCAGAGCCAAGAAGTAAGGGTGCTGGTAAGAAAGCTGCTGAGTAATTTAGCCAATCCTCAATACTATTCCCACTAGTACTACTGCAAAAGAGCCTGCCTAATTAGGGGCCTATCAGTTCAGAAGAAATAAAAAGAACATAATTCTGATCTTGAACATGCAGTTTTGTATTGGCGTAATCCTACCAATTTCATTTTTGTTACCCCTTGGTGTATCCCAGCATCAAGCAAATTATGAGGAGAATGTTATCAGCCATGTCTCATGTTGTTTTGCAAAGACTGACAAATCAAAGAGGAGAAGGTGAAGGCAACATGTCTATTGACACTATTCTGCTGGTGGTGCCTCTATTGCATGCACTGTAATGAAGACAGTAGATATTATTGAAAGTACAAAGTAAAGAGGTTAATTACAACCCATTATAGCCATTGGTTTACTAGTTTTATGCAACTTTTGTGCCAAAAGTGTTTTAAACTTTTCTGCCTTTGGAAAAAAAAATCCCTTTATGAAAAGTTTATGACAGCAATTTCAGAGCACATGAGAAAAAAAAATGAAAAGAAATCTAAGCAGCAAATCTCATTTCAAATGGTCTTGCCAAACAGATCCTAGGGCATTAATCTAGCCTTAAACATAACAGCACCATTATCTGTATGTGAAACACTCCCTATAGGCTCTCCTTCTACTCAATAGGAAGAATCAGTCTCTTGTAAGTTGTGACACATCTGGCATATTTTCAGTATCCACTTTAGAATGAGCTGAAGTGCCCAGTACTCTCCCACCGATTATTAAAGTAGATTAGATGATGAGATCATATGTGTAGGTGTCTCCATTTGGTCAGAGGAGGCCCACCTTTTAATACCATTTTTGAAAGAGGAATGTGGAGAAGTAACAGTAGTGAACTTGTTTGAATCTGTTACAGTGACTAACCCATTAGCATGGGGAGCTAAGCTGCCCTTCACCAGGAAGCATCAGTCAAAACATTTCTCTGCACAAACACAAGCAGTTTTGGACATTCTGTTCCACCAATCCATTTGACTTCTCTGGCCATTCATAGCTGCCACCTCACTTATAACAGAGAGCTGGCAAGGTGCTAATATGAGATGCCAGTCAGGTTTGCTGTATCCTCCTCAATTCCATTCCAGGACCAAGAATGGCCAAGGCTAAAGAATTACAAATCCTAAAACAGTTCAGAAATTCAATTAAGTGGATAAGTCAGTGATGCGCATGTGGCTTCAGGTTCTTCATGTGTACAAAAAAGTACTCCCTCAGGATTTTGATGGCCACTGTATAAAACTATTGAGTACCCTCAAACATCCAGCTCACGCCTCTCACAATTCTGGAGATAATGCATGTAGGAAGATATCCTGCATCAGTGACAATGTCAAGGTTTAATATCTTGTGATTCTACTGGACTAGAAAAATGAGATTCCAGCTCTCCAACGGGGAACTGATCAATTTCTTCCAACACTTTGACACTAAAAATGTGACATTGTAGATGGAATTTCTATTTTAAGCCTTTTTTTCATGGGTTTCTATGATGTGCTAGTTATAAATTAACACTCCCTTAGTGGCTTGCACAGCTGGACCCAGGGTGGTTAAGACAATCATATTACCAGCAGAGGACAAAATCTTACACCTCCTAGACATTTTCTGTAGGCTTTCTCTGTTCAAACATGTGGCACAGTGTGACTTGTTCAGAGCAATCCCAGAGTTCCATGTCTTCTCCCTAATCTCTAGCTACAAGTTACAGACAAGAAATGACAAAGGAAAACTCTTGCCCCAGATTTGGCACTGAATCAGCAACAGACAGCCTGCAAAACCAGCATCCAGCAAACCCAAAGAAGGGTAAGCTCAACACACTCAGAGTAGTCGTCCTGCTCTCGCTAACAATGTTCACCTCTTGCTAGGAATGGTGCTCCCTTATTTTAACCAGGTCCCTACATTTTATTCAGGTAAGATTTAGGGTCAAAGGATGCATCTTATGCTGTTAACCAGTAGAATACAATGGATTAAAATGTAGATAATCAGAAGAGTTACACAGGAAAAATTCCTGTGTGACCCACACTGGAAGATTCTTAGATGTATGTCTTGTTTTTGCTGTTAACTGGATCTTTCTTATGCTGGGGATACTGTGGAGGCAGACACCAAGATCTCCAGCTGCTTAGCTTGTCAGAGGCCTCCAACTTCCATCATTTTTTCCTTTCTAAAAAGTCCTAACCACTGATTTTCCACAGAAAAGACAACATGGAAGTAAGTAGCATTGGTGATTAGTCCCCTTCCTCATCTCAAGCTTACTTCACTATGATTTTGAACCTTTGCAACTTTGTGAAGAGAAAGTGGTAGAAATTTGCTTTTCAAGGAATACATCAGACTCAAAGTTCAGAGCAAAATGCTTCAGTTCAGTCCCAGTTATTACCTTCATCTCCCTCTGCTACATAATTAAGCCAAGGGTGGGAGGGAAAATTGAGAATAATGTGGAGCTGATTCACTTTCTACATGCACTAGCAAAAATATAAAGAGTTACTGTATGCATCAGTGGCATTAAAGAAGAAATTAGTCTGAGATCACTTGTAAACAGATCCAGTCAGACATGATTGTTGCATGAATGGGAATGCATAAATTAAGCTTTGCCAAAGATTACTAGTAATTTATAGGTTTGGCTTTCTGGAAGCTCCAAGCACGGTGCTATTTACTTGCATTGTTTCTTGAACAAGTGTGTTTAACAGGGCAGGCACAGGATCTAAATGCTACCTTGTCTCTCAAATATATCTTGATTGATGAGCAACTCTGAGATGTCATAGGCCAAACACTGCCTTTGAAGTTGGAAAACATCTACTGATTGATGCTTGCCTGAAGAGCTGTCATAAGGAACATGGAAAAAAGAGTAATTGTCATAACATGCCTCATACTGAAATGTGATGTGTTACTTTTTCATCATTTCCAAAACAGAGTAAACTGAAAGATGCTTGATGACAAAGCATTTAAATATGGATAGGCTTTTTCGACTTGTGTGTGGAAATAATTGATGACTTTGATTTAAAGAACTCTGTAAATAAGTAAAAGAACTAAAAGAACGAAAAGTAACAGAAAATAAGTATGTTTGGATCCCTCTGATCCTTGGTAGTCACTGGGGAATTCCACAGCTCTGCCCTGTGTGGGGTGCTGACTAAGTGTCATTTTTATATAGCTTAGGAGCTTTGCAAATCATAGAATCATATAGTTTGGAAGAGACCCTTGGGATCATCAAGTCCAACCATCAGCCCTACTCTACAAAGTTCTCCCCTACACCATATCCCTCAACACCACATCTACTTGATTACTAAACACATTCAAGGATGGGGACACCACCACCTCCCTGGGCAGCCGATTCCACTGACTGACCACTCTTTCTGGGAAAAATTGTTTCCTAATGTCCAACCTAAAATTACCCTGCTGCAGCTTGCAGCCATTCCCTCTCATTTTATCGCTAATTACCCATGAGAAGAGACCAGCACCAACCTCTCTACAATGTCCTTTCAAGCAGTTGAAGAGAGCAATGAGGTCTCCTCTCAGCCTCCTCTTCCTCAAACTAAACAGTCCCAGCTCCATCAATCACTCCTCTTAAGATTTATGCTCCAGGCCCTTCACCAGTTTCATTGCCCTCCTCTGCACTCGCTCCAGCACCTCCAGATCTCTCTTGTGTTGAGGTGCCCAGAACTGGACACAAGACTCAAAGTGTGGCCTCACCAGTGCTGAGTACAGGGGTCAATCACCTCCCCACTTGGTCACAATGTTTCTTCTGCAAGTCAGGATGCCACTGGCATTCTTGGCCACCTGGGCACACTGCTGGCTCATATTTACCTTATATTTAGCTCATATTTGTCAACCAGCACCCCCAGGTCCTTTTCTGCCAGCCAGCTCCAGCCACACTTCCCCAAGCATGTAGCACTGCATGGGGTTGCTGTGGCCCAAGTGCAGGACCTGGCACTTGACCTTGTTCAAACCCATGCCATTATCATTGGCCCATCCATGGTGTAGTGGGAGGTGTCCCTGACCACAGCAGGGGTTTGGAACTCGATGATTTTTAAGGTCCCTTCCAACACAAAACATTCTATGATTCTATGAAATGGGTTCTCTAGTGCAGTGATCTTGTCTCCTATATGGTACATGGGGGTCACATTTCACATACAGATGAAGAGATCCATACAGGAAGTCACTTAACTTGCAGATATCTGGTGCAGATGGTAAAATGGAGAGCATCAGCAAGCCATCGTTGGGCAGCATAAGGGAAAATGTGAGGAAAACACACCAGAGAACCAGATACAATTGTCAAAGTGAAGCTCCTTCACCTAAGTGAGAAAGTGAGAAGAAGGAGATTTGGCAGTGCCCCAACTATGTGGAAGACCCTTGCCTAAGCAGCCAAATTAAGCCCTGTAAGTAAGGTTTTCCAGAGTATAACTTTTTGCCCAAAGAGACAGCATGTCCATAGTCCCACTGCTGCCGTCGCCAGCACTGACTGGAGGTTATGGGTCAGAAACCTTCACTGCTCCTGTCACAGCTGCTGCCACATTACTGAGCACATCAGCAGCAAATGGAAGACAAAGTGATATGCTGCTTTATGGAAAGTTTGTTGCCTTGTGCTAGATGAGGGCATGTCTTTTATGTGCTCATCTTCTCTGTCTCTTCTTTAATAGCAGGAGAAACATGCTGCTGAAAACACTGTCATAAATCTTAGTGCAGTCATTGGGGAACAAGAGCTGATGTCATGTTGAGCTGAATGTTTTCACTCACATAAACAACAGGAGGAAAACCTATCTCAGGGCAAAGAATTTAATTCAACCCTGACTCATAATGGCAACTTGATTAGTTAATGAGTTTTTCAGGTTTTTAGATTATGACAGATAGAAAGTCTCAATTTCTACTACAGTCAGGAGCACTAAGTTGGGTTCTTGAGAACACTATTTGCCATCAGTCTACCTATTTAGACATTTAAACACTTTTTTTCTCCTTTAACTGTGCCTTACTTGCCCCAGATCATGTTCTTTCTGCAGGATGAAAGGCCTCTTCTTTCTTCTACCCTTCCTCTTCTTTTTCTAACCCAAATCCCTGGCTGCACTCTACACCTCCTCCACTCCTGTCTGGAGAACAAATCCAGCACAACATTCCCTGGCAAGCCTAAGCAAATTAGCCCCTCGGCTGCAAACCCATCTCTTCCCAGCATGGCAAGTGGTTCTCTTGCCGAACACAGCATCCCCAAACACTTAGACTCCTACATCAGCCAGCATGCTATGAAGTACAACAGAGCATGGGCCAGCTCCCAGCGTTCATGAAATGAGATACACTCTGGCTGGTATGAGGACAGGCTGAGAGAGTTCAGCCAGGAGAAGAGAAGACTCCAGGGAGACCTTATAATGACCTTCCAGTACCTAAAGGGAGCCTACAGGAGAGATGGGGAGGGACTCCATATCAAGGAATGTGGCAATAGGATGAGGGGTAACCGTTTTGAACTGAAAGAGGGGAGATTTAGATTAAATATTAGGAGAAAATTCTTTAGTGTGAGGATGATGAGACACTGGAATAGGTTGCCCAGAGAAGCTGTGGATGCCCCATCCCTGGAGGTGTTCAAGACCAGGCTGGATGGGGCTTTGAGCAACCTACTCTAGTGGGAGGAGTCCCTGCCCATGGCCGAGGGGTTGGAACGAGATGATCTTTAAGGTCCCTTCCAAATCAAACCAAAACCATTCTATGATCCCATGGTATGGTGTATTGAAGGGAATTAGGAGCAGATGAAATGACATCTACATGATGCCATCTGCAAGAGTGCTGGGGAAGCAGCTGTGGTGCACAGCACAGCTATGCAGCCCCAAACTTTTCACTTGGACCTTCCTTCTGCCATGGCACTGCTTTGCTCTCCTACTAGCTACCTGAAATCATGGATCATCACAGACCCCAGACAACAGCTCACCAGTTCAGTTCATGTGCTGCACGATACAGGTCTGCCTTGTTGGTCATTCTAGGTCTGTTCCACAGGAGGAAGCTCAGGAAAACCTTGCATCATCTGAGGTCCTTGAGATTTTAGAGCTTTGTATGTTGTCCTGGTCCTTGCTGTGGGGATGACTCTAATTCTGAATAACTTGCCAAGCCTACAATTCAGACAATATTGGCTGATTTGCTCTGTGTATGGACAAGGAGTGTATGTGAGGAATGGGGGAATGGCACAGGAGAAGGGTAAGCAGGTAGACTACATAGAATCCACAGGAAAACAAATGCCTCTACTCCACATGTAATGTTAGCAACCCAGCATCAGAAATTTTGCTTAAACTAATAATGGCTTCCAGATGGGGGGCATGTCCTGGCCTCTTAGAAGGAATTGAAATGTTGTGTTATCTTTCCTACTTTATTATTTAAAAAGCCAAAAAGGTTCATTTCCTCCCCCCCTGCTCAGAGGTGTCTGCAGCCTCCCCGCAGCTGGTTTCTCGGAGCGCTACAGGATGTAAAATAACAGCCCAGGGAGGAGCAGGGAGGAGCCGCTCCCTCAGCGTTTTTTGACTGTTCGAAAAATAGTGTCCTCAAGCTGTGTATCCTCATGGGAGGCATTTCTGCCCATGCACTGTCCACCCAGACACCATTCACTTGCAGCAACACAGGTCAGCTCGGGAGTCTCAAACTTCTAAAAGCCTTCTGAAGTTTCTCCTACAGTTCCCCCTGCACGCCCGAGTGTCCGCAAGGCGGGCATCCAGGGTTAGCTCCCTCTGCCAGCAACCCCCACTCTTCATTTCCTCCTCCTGAGCAAAAGGCAGGAAGGGCAGAGCCCCAGCACCCTCTCTTTGTCTTTCTCTGGCCTCTTCCCTTTAAGCAGACCAGAGCTACACATTCCAAAAAGCCAATTTTAAGACCAGTGGTGAAGTCTTGACCCACCTGAAGTGAAGGTAATAGAAAATGTGATGCCAGGGTGTTATTTATTTGTAGCACAGTCAAATTTAATCATGCATGAGACATACCCACTGACACGGATGTTCCTCATTGTAGCTAAGATTCAAGCTATAATCTTTAAAATAAATGCAGTGGTTTATACCGGAACACAATTATCCTATTAAATACACCCAATGAAGACATAAGCCAACCAGACGCCATCCATACACATCTGTTTTAACTCTCATCCATCAGTCATGTCCAGGAGGCACAATGAGCTCTTTGCCAACTAATTACAAATATCACTCCAGAATTACTCATCTACCAATTTTAAATAAGGAATGAACTCTGAGAATACAGTGGGCAACCAGCACCTAAGACCAGTAAAGTCTACTGAATAAATCATGCCCGATTAATTTCTTGCTCAGTAGTATTATAGCGCCAGGGACGAGTAGTTGGAGATTGGAAATAATTTGTGAAGAACTTTAGGATAAAGTATTTTTTTTACCTGAAACTGGAGCTTCTTACCCACGGGTCTATCCAGGGAGCAGACCTTGCTAAGAATGCTTTGCCGAGAACTTTGATTTTTATTGCATCCTAATGTGATTTTAAAGCTCATTAAAGCAACTCTTTTTGTGCTACCAGCAATGAAAGCCTTAATGTTAAGAGTCCCCTGGAGTCCACAGTGCAGATAAGCGCTGTTGTTTTTCACTAAGCTCAACCTCTTAAGCTACCAGCTCACAGACAGAACAGAAGTTTGCTGCCAGCAGCAACCTGGAAGCCAGATTTCTAGATAATGTGCTTGCAGCAAAGACATGGCCCTTTCTGTACAAAACTGTGTTAGTCACAGAAAATAAGCAGCTGTGTGTTGCGTTCTGTCCAGGGGGTAACACAGAATATGGGCTGAGCATTTTCTAAAATCACTTCCTCCATCCTTTATTTACCAAGGGTTCAGACGAGAAGCATTCAGGTGATGTTACTGTTTCATATAGATTTGCAATGCATCTTTTAAAAGCCATAATTAACTTCCAAATATAATTCCTCTCTTTAAAAAAAAATAAAAAAGCCAACTCCTGGAGCCTCTGTACTTGATCAATGACTCCACATCAAATTTGTCCAATTTGCAAGTAAAATTGATTAGGTCTTGTTCCTAACTGACAGGATATTCAGCAGAGGATCAGGAAGTCAAATTGGTTGTTTTTTATTGACTTGCAAATCACCCACTAGTAATAATGATTTTGTGATACAAAAACTAAAGTAGATTGCAATGCCTTCTTCTGCAGCGTATGAATTTTCCAAGGAATTTAATAGAATTAAACTTCAGGACTTGATTTACTAATTTAAAATATGTCAGTAAAGGAGACAGATCTGTTGAGTCAGCGAGGGTGTGAGCTAGGCTTTCTTTATCTGTAACTGCACTAAAATGAACAATTGCAAATTTAATTATTGAATAAACTGCTTGTCCAACAATTCTGCATTTTAGCTAAAGCGCATTATGAATGCTTAAAAAATCAATCCAACTAAAATTTAAGGAGAGAATTTTCACAGGTGAAGCTGTAAAGTCTTAATGGCTCTTGTTCCCAATTAAAATTAAATATCTGCACTGACTTATCCCATAATTCTGTAAAACTTTTAATCTTGCCCATACTATAGACTTGGTAACCAATTTTTTTAACCTTTGTGAGTGAAATGAGTGCCTGATTCAGCAAGAACCTTAAATGGAAGCAATGAGACCTTTCTTCCATTCCACGTGCTGCAAAAAGGAGAAGACACCCTTACTGTAAAAGCAGGAGATATCTTAACTTCCACCTCAGGAAAACGACATGGTGTAAGCACCTCTGTGATGTGCAGACAACCTGGCTACCCCAGTGGGGTTCGCCACACTGCGCAGAGTCTGGTCTGGTCTCAGTCAGGACATGTCTTTTATCTTCAGGTACTTGGTCAGACACTGGAATGGGCTGCCCAGGAAGGTGGTTGAGTCGCCATCCCTGAATGTGTTTAAGAATCAATTAGATGTGGTGTTGAGGGATATGGTGTAGGGGAGAACTTTGTAAAGTAGGGCTGATGGTTGGACTTGATGATCCCAAGGGATTCTTCCAACCTAAATGATTCTACGATTCTGCATGTGTAAAGACCAAGAAGGCTGTGGACAGTGCAACAACATCTTCTATGCATGTCAGCACTGCCCTCGACTTGCTTTTGGCCATGACCAGCTAGGCCTTGACCTCAAAAAGACATTCTCATGTGGTTTCTGGATCAGCTCATATAGGAAAAATCCCTTTGGTTTCTTTCCAAGAAGGGGAGCGCATATGAGACAACACATCCATCATAGAAGAAGCCTCAAGTCTCCTGCTAAGGCCTGGCCACAACATTGCTGGTGTGGAGAATCTCTTTAACAGCGTTTCCCCTAAAATGCTTCAGGACATGAACAGCTGGTGAAAGCTGTGATGATTTATCAATTGCACACAGTGGTGAGGAGATATTTTAATTTGAAAAATGGCTTTGTAGTGTCCTTCCCTGCCTACCATACCAGACTCCCATAATTTATACATGACTATAAGGAACACAATGCCCTGGATCCTGGGCTCCAGCCCACACAAGAACATGTCAAAACAACCCTCATACCGTTTCATTGTATGCTCTGCTACCAGGAAATCCCCAAGAGCTCAATTTGGGAGCTCCCTGTCACCAGAGCCACCCCAAGGAGGACCCTTTGTAATGTATGGTCTTCAGCAGGCATCTAGAGCGCAGGGCAACAGCAGGGAGATGTTTTCCCTTCTCAGAATTGCTCTTGATGCCTCTCTGGAAATGTGCAGGGAAGACCGATGCATGCCTTATCCCACCAACTATTGAGCAATAAATTTGGGTTTTTGTTATATAATTTGTTATTTTTTGTTATATTCCCTGATTGCTGCTCAGGGTCATAGAATCATAGAATCATTTAGGTTGGAAGAGACCCTTGGGATCATCAAGTGTTGAAAAGAGGCACTGAGATATCTTCCAAGCAAGGAGATGCTCCAGTCAAATTTCATAAATGCAAATGCCAATGTTCCAGTGATGAGCAATATTGCACAATGACTATCCCCACCGTAAAGCTAAAGTGAGAAACAGTTTACAGCCAGCATTAGTGCTGTCTTTCCCGAAATCATCTTGTAATTCCCAACAGGGCAGTTCTAGTTATGACTGAATGGGAATGATGTGGCTCATCTGGTCTGTTTGGATTGTGAAGTTCCCCAGGTGCACAGAACTCTGTCTACCCCTTCCAGTAGTTTGGCACCTATTTCTACTCAAGCCAGACCCAAAAATGAGGCGAAGGAGCACACAGACCCCTTAGAGGCCTGATCAAATCGATGTGAGCTCTCACAGTTTGTCTAATACTCCAGCAGCCTACTCCTAAAATATGTCTGTAGCTGCCTAAAACTCAGGAGGAAAAAGTGCCAGTGCCAGCCTATCGCTTATCTTTTATACAGCAGCTTTGTGCTACTGCATTCACCCCGGGGTGGGTGAGAGACCCCAAAACACCAGCCCTGATTACGAGGAAAAGCACTCTTTCAGGAGGTGTGTTTTCCAGTCCCTCTGTCTGACCCAAGCACAGATCTCCTTCATCCTGGGCAACCCCATTAACCCTTCAGCTGCCCGAAGAAACATCATCAATGTCTCTTCTTTAACAAGAGTGATTCTTCTCCCACTGCTGCTTATGGAGGTATATATCACATCCACTAAACTCTGGCAGAAGAGAAAGAAGTGTGTAATAAGCATATATTTTTCTTAATTGAGTAATAAGACCATTAGTGTTAATAACAACATTCCTGTAGATGTTTAAAATGTCTCTATGCTAAATCACAAGAGTATTTCAGAGTAAGACGTGCCCGCCAGACAGTAAATCTTACAACTATTTGCAGTTGTGACTGGTGCTAAGGTTTGTAGTACAGGATGCATGTAAGTATACCACAGAGAACAGACTACACTATACAATGGAGTAGATAACTATTGTCTGTATCCTACAAATTTACATGGAAAAATGTATGGTTTAGGGATAAAACCAATATTCTTAAAAGCTTAGAAACAGAGAACTGATTGGCCAAGATGAGATCTCAGATATTTGTCTTTTTGGAATGTGAGTATAATAACTGCAAAGATTTTACTTGGTTGATGTGCTTTCTTGATGCTGGTGCTAAACCTGTACCTAGATTCTACGCTGCATGTGCCTGTTTTTTCCACACTGCCATAGGCCTGCTAAGGACAAACCCAATTAAAAAAAAATAAATAAATATCTTATCCTATCATTTATCCATTATCTACTAATTTCTAACAAAGTGGTCAAGAAGAATAGGAAAACTGGAGCCTCTGTAATACTGCCTAGACTTCGCCCATTATGGGAAAAGAAATATGACTCGTACTTCAGTCTCCTCTCCTATCGAATCTGATTGTTCCTACTCAGTGTCTTGCTTCTATAATATATGAGATAAGCTAATCTGTTTATCACTACTGAAGGATCATCCTTGCAATAACTCTTACGCTCAAAGGCATTTATATGCATAGATGTCTTCCCAATAACTGCTGCTCTATGGCCAGGCTATAAATATATAAGCTTCTCTTCCTCATTTCGTCTGTCAACAAAGAAAAATGGCAGCAATGACCATTCAGAAAGAGCTTCTTTTCACACATGCTATAAACTTCATGATCTGACGGAATCAATAAAAAAACTCCTTTGCACCCTCTAAAATTTGCAGAACTAGACTGTGATTTTTTTGGTTGTTTATTTCAGTTTTTTCGGTTCTTTCTCTGCTACTGAAGCCTTTGATTCCCAGCATGTCCCAGAGCCTCAGCTCAAGCGGGATCCCAAGCTGAAATGGGGATGACCTGAATAGATCAGAATCAACCACCTGGAGAAAAAGTACTTATATTTTTTTAAGAAAAAGAAAAAAAAATCATAAGGATAGTATCTATGTGCACAAAGCTTCAGAAAGACTTGCGTAAACAAAGCATCTGAAACTACACATGTGGTCACAAAACTATGTCATTGCAACAGAAACTTGGAGACTGCTCACACAGCTGGGCTGCTGCCACATATAGGCATAAGCTCTTCAGAAGGGATGGGCTCGAGCAATGAGGGTGAGGGTCACTGTGAAGGAGCAGCTCAGACACGTGAAGGGAGCTTCACTACAGGATGGACAACAGTCAGGTTGGGGGCTTATAGGTCAGGTGCAGAAAAGAGGTCAGTAAAAGCAACATTGTGGTGGGAGTGTGTTACAGATGACCCAATCTCAATAAGGAAGTGGACAAACTTCTAACAAGCTCTGGATCACATGCCCTCATTCCCATCAGGAACTTTAACCTCCCTGATATCTGTTGGAAGAGCAACATGGTAGGATACAAGCAGTTCAGGACTTTTCTGGAATCTGTCAGGGATAACTTAGAATCACAGAATCATAGAATGGTTAGAGTTGGAAGGGACCATGAAGATCATCAAGTTCCAAACCCTTTCCCATGGGCTGGGACACCTCCCACTAGACCAGGTTGTTTAAAGCCCCTTCCAGCTTGGCCTTAAACACTTCCAGGGACAGCTTTTCTGGGCAACCAGTGCCAGTGCCTCACCACCCCCACAGGAAAGAATTTCTTTCTAGTATCTAATCTAAATCTCCTCTCTTTCCATTTAAATCCATTACTCCTCATCCTATCACTACATTCCCTGACAAAGAGTCCCTCTCCAGCTCTCCTGTAGGCTCCCTTCAGATACTGGAAGGCTGCTATAAGGTCTCCCCAGAGCCTCCTCTTCTCCAGGCTGGACAACCCCAAATCTCTCAGCCTGTCTTCATAGGAGAGGTGCTCCAGCCCACTGATCATCTTCATGGTCCTCTGCTGGACCCATTCCAACAGGTCCATGTCCTTCCTGTGCTGAGGACTCCAGAGCTGAACACAGTACTTCGGGTGGGGTCCCACAAGAGCAGAGGGGTAGAATCACCTCCTGCCACCTGCTGGTCACACTTCTTTTGATGCAGCCCAGGATGAGGTTGGCTTTCTGAGCTGCCAACACACATTGCCAGCTCATGTTGAGTTTCTCTTCTACCATCACTTCCCAAGTTTTTCTCCTCAAAGCTGCTCTCCAGCTATTCTCACCCAACCTGTATTTGGGCTTGGGATTGCCACGTCCCAGGTGCAGGACCCTGCACTTGGCTTGGTTGAACTTCATGTGATTTGCACTAGCCCACCTCTCAAGCCTGTCCAGGTCCCTCTGGACAGCATCCCTTCCCTCCAGTGTGTCGATCACACCACCAAGCTTGGTGTCATTGGCAAACCTGCTGAGGGTGCACTATATCCCACTGTCCATGTCTCCAACAAAGATGTTAAATAGCACTGGTCCCAGTACCGACCCCTGAGGAATGCCACTCATTACTGACTGCCACTTGGACATTGAGCTGTTGACCAGAACCCTTTGAGTGCAGCCATCCAGCCAGTTCCTTATCCACCGAGTGGAACTTAGTACCACAGAATCATGGAAAGAACCACAGAATCTTTTTGCCTGGAAGAGACCTTTAAGATCTTCAAGTCCAACCCGACACTGCTAAATTACCACTACACCATGTCTTCAGGGATGGTGACTCAACCACTTCCCTGAACAGCCTGACCCGATGCTTGACAACATTTCCAGTGAAGAATTTTTTCCTAATGTCCATACTAAACCTCCCCTGGCATAACTTGAGGCTGTTTCATCTTGTCCTATTGCCTGCTACTTGGGAGACTGACCCTAACTTGGCTACAACCTCCTTTCAGTTAGTTGTAGAGAGCCACAGCTTACATAAGTAAGTTGTAGAGAGCTCCCCTCAGCCTCCTTTTCTCCAGGCTGAACAACCCCAGCTCCCTCAGCCGCTCCTTGTGCCCTAGACCCTTCATCAGCCTTGTTGCTCCTCTTCATACAGGCACTGGATGGGCCAGTCAGAGGTGAAACACAGATGGACCTGCTGCTCACTACCATGGAAGGACTGGCTGGGAATGCAATGATCATTGGTATGCCTGGCTCTGGTTACCATGAGACAGCAGAGAACTGACAAGCTTTGTGCAAGGGGGCTGAGAGACCTAGCCAATGCCACCGCCACTGTAGCACCTTTGAAAATTTCTAGAGATTAGGGGAGGTCTCTGATGACTGGGGAACAGCAAATACATCACACTTATCTTCAAAGCACACCAAAACGAGGATTCAGGGAACATCAGCAGCATCAGCTTCAAATCCTGGGAAATTCACAGAGCAAGTTCTTCAGGAGAAAGTCTCCTTAGAAGCCATGTCCAGGCAACTGAAGGAGAGGATGAAGAATGGGAACAGTCAGCATGGATTGATCAGTGGTAATTCACACTTGACTGACCTGACAGCCTTCTAGGATAAAATGACTGTATCTGTGGACAAAGGTGAGCAGTGGATGTCATCTACTTTGGCAAGGCCTTCATCGCTTTCTCCCACAATAGTCTCATACTCATTGGGAGAAGGCATTTAAGCTCTTGAGGACAGGGCTGTCATCTGGAGAAACCTAGATAGGCTGGAAGAAGGGGTGCACAAGAACCTTATGAAATTAAAAAAAAAAAAACCAATCACAAAGCCTAAGTCCTGCCCCTTGAAGGATGAGCTGGAGAGCTGGAGAGCAATGGGTTGGGGAACAGCTCTGCTGAAAATGCCCTAGGGTAGAGATCCTGGCAGGTGACAAGCAAAGAGACAAACAGCCTCCTGGGCTGAATGAACAGTAGCAGAGCCAGAAGGTCCAGGGAAGTGATCATCCCCCTTCTAGAGAGCACATGTAGATTGTATCTAAAACACAGTGTCCACTGTGTTGGAATTTTGCACATTCACACATCCCAGAACCAAAAAAGAAATTGATAAAGAAAAAAATAATTTTCCTATGACAACAAATGAGCCCTGGGACAATCTGCTCAGAGAGGTTGTGCTGTCACCATCCTTGGAATCCCAAGTAGAATAAGCCTTGAGAAACCTGGTCTGACACCTGGGTGACCATGTTTTGAGCAGGAGGTTGAACTAGAGACTTCCCAAAGTCTCTCCCACAGTAGTTCTGTGATTTGAATGACAAAGAAAAACCCTCAAATGATACACATCATACGGACTAATCCATGACTAGTAGCAATAAACACCCATGATGGTAACAATAAATTCATTCATATTATGATGATTTGTCTCAGCTCTTTTCATGCTTTTTCCCAGACTTCTCTTCCACTGAGGTAGCCATGACCCATCCCCAAACAAAAAAAATGTGAGAGAGAAACACAGCCAGCAACACTGAAGATGTGCTTTACACTTTCCACCACAGTTATACATTCAGGAATGTTTTGTTGTTGCTGCTGGATTTTCTTTAATGCTTTTCCACTCCCTCCTCCTCCGCCTCAATTTCAAATCCACCTTTACAACATCTACCATTTAGCCAAGCCAATTCATTCCACACTATAAGCTTCTTAAAGAGTCAAGGCATAAGTTGAATAGCAATACAATGGTTATGCTTCAATAAATGCAGTCTGTGCCATTATGTATAACTCTGGCTGTAATATGTAAAATGACTATTTCAATTATGCAGCAACTGGAATTCAACCCTTTTGTGTGTCTGTATCAGCACATCAGTTTAATGGTCTTTAGCATAGATGTTTCCAGCTTATGAGCAATATACACATTTGCAAGGGGACAGTTACAGTCACAGTTAAAGTTCCAGCTGGTAGATGAACCACAGCTACTCCAGCATTGAAATTCTCAACACAAACTGTATTAGAAATACACTTACAAGCAGAGGTTGCACAGAAAACATCCTTCTCTCATTTATTTGCATTTAATCAGCATTCCTGAGGCTGATTTAAATCATGTCACACTTACAGTTTCATAATATGAAAAAAAAAATAACCTTGCTTTTACATTGGAAAATAACACTTTATTTCATATTCCTCCACGCAAGCAGGAAGAAACCTTCCAGTCAATGGCTACAAAAGCTGCTGAGCTGCTGAGTGAACTAATGAGAGTATCAGCTGATCTTAGAGTTGCTCCTTGAAAGACCTTGATGCAATCAGTTCATAGGCTTACGCTGTGGGGTTTTTCCACATCATCTACCAGTGGTGACAGCTACAAGCTGCACCTATCACACCTATAAAGCAGCATTGCCTAGAGCACGTTACTCAGGATTGCATCTAGGTGGGTCTTGAAGGTCTCCAAAGAAGGGGACTCCACACCCTCCCTGGTCCAGGGCTCTGTCACCCTCACCAGAAAGAAGTTTTTCCCATATTTGAATGGAAGTTCCTATGTTCCAGCTTGTGCCCATTGCCCCTCGTCCCGTCACTGGGAACCACTGAAAAGAGTCCGGCTCCATCCTCCTTCAGCCCACCCTTCAGACACTTATAAAGTATATTAATAAGGTCTCCCCTCAGCCTTCTCTTCTCCAGGCTAAAGAGTCCCAGCTCTCTCAGCCTTTCCTCATAAGGGAGATGCTCCAATCCCTCCATCATCTTTGTTCCCCTACACTGGACTCTCTCCAGTACTTCCCTGTCTCTCTTGAACTGGGGAGCTCAGAACTGGATGCAGTATTCCAGCTGTAGCCTCACCAGTGCTGAGTAGAGGGGTAGAATGGCCTCACTTGACCTACTGGCCACACTCTTCCTTATGCAGCCCAGAATTCCATTGGCCCTCTTAGCAACAAAGGCACTTTGCTGGCTTATGGATAGTTTACTGTCTACCAGAACCCCCAGATTCTTCTCCTCAGAAATGCTTTCCAGTAGATCCACCCCTAACCTATATTGGTGCCTGGCATTCTTCCCTGGGTGTAGGACCCTACACTTCCCCTTATTGAACCTAATTAGGTTCTTCTCTGCCCAGATCTCCAGCCTGTCCAGGTCACGCTGGATGGTGGCAACAGCCATCTGGAGTGTCGGCCAGCACTCCCAGTTTGGTCTCATCAGCAAACTTGCTGAGGATACACTGTCCCATCGTCCAGGTCAATGATGAATATGTTGAACAAGACTGGACTAAGTATTGACCCTTGGGGGACACCACCAGCTACAGGCCTCCAGCTTGACCCTGCTCCATTAATAACAACCTTCTGAGTCCTGTCACACAGCCAGCTCTCCATGCACCACACTGCCTCCTCATCTAGCCCACACTTCCTCAGTTTCCTAATGAGGATATTATGGAAGACAGTATCAAAAGCCTCGCTGAAGACAGGGTAGATGACATCTGCTGCTCTCCCCTCATCCAGGTATAGCNCCAGACCTTCCCCCTTGTCTCCAGGGTCTGGGATTCATGAGAGACAGCTTTAGCAGTGAAGATCAAAGCAAAGAAGGCATTCAGTAACTCTGCCTTCTCTGTGTCTTCCATCACTAAGATGCCCACCTTATTCATCAGTCGGCCTACACTTTCCCTAGTCTTCCTTTTTCTATTCATATACTGAAAGAACTTCATGTTGTCCTTAACTGTAGTGGCCAAGTTGAGTTCTGCTTGAGTTTTGGCCCTTCTAATTTCCCCCCTGCATAGCTTCACTACATCTTGGTATTCCTAAATTGCCAACCCCCTTTTCCAAAGACCATAAACTTTGCTTTTATTCCTGAGGTCCACCCAAAGCTCTCTATTTAGCCAGGCTGGTCTTCTTCCCCATTGGCTCATTTTTCAGGACCTGGGGATAGCCTTCTCCTGTGCTTTTAAGAGTTCCTCCTTGAAATATGGCCAGCCTCCCTGAGCACCTATGCCCTTCAGGACTGTCTCCCATGGGATACTCAAACTACACTCCTAAACAGGCCAATGAAAGTATGGGGGCTGTTGTCACATTGTCACCTCAAGCTCAAAGGCTGCAGGGGGAGCCTGCAGACCCAAACTTCAGCTTTATTCCAAGAGCACACAATGAAAATGGTAAAAATGTCACTTTTGTAATCCTACAATTATAGACCAGATGTGCATTCAGTTAATTTAATGAGGGCTGAAAACTCCCATAAATTACAGCATCCATTAGCTCCGAAGTAATGAAAAGAAGAGGGAATGGTGAGACACAAAGAGGACAGTCTTCTTCTGCAGTAGATGTCAGGTTGTGCTGGGATGACTGAGGACAGCTTTGCTATCTTTTCCAATGAGCACCCTATGTTGGCACCTCGGGGCCAGACACGCTGGTCCAGTGGCCAAGTCTGCTGAGCAGAACAGTGCCAGATTACTATTTCACATGGGAAGACGTGGTTTACTCCATTCAGAAATGAAGTCCAGATGTTCTATATGGCCAAATATTCACACACAAAGTCCTTGAGCCTGTGTCCTTTTTGCAAAGAACTTTTGTGTGGTTATTTATCCTGATATAAAGTGGATCCAAGAAGATTTGTCTCATGGGAATGGGGGAGAGCTTTCTATTCCAAGAGAAAGAAATAGATCCTCTATTCAAGAAGTATTTTGTTTTTCCTCTCCCATAAATAGTAACACCTGCCTTGCAACTCCTTATAAATGGTTACTACTGATTCTTACCAAAGTGACATTCGAAGTGCATTTGTCCCAAAGTGACAGCATTGGAAAAAAAGATGCAACACATACTCCCTACTGCCAAATGCCAGTCTGTCCCATTTCAGGAGCTGACCGCTGTCATGCCATCATTTATCCCATTAAGTGGGAGCCTAACCGCTGCTGCGCTCATTCATTCTGCCCAGCACCTGTTTCAGAGTCAGCGTGGAGCAGCCACCACCCAAGTCCAGACACCCCAAAATGAGATGCTTTACAGGTAGTAGAACAGCTTCAGGGCAGGTGAATGTTCGTGTCAGGTTGTTAACATTAGCCAGATTTAGGGCTTTTGACATCAGAACTCTCTGCCTTTATTTGATTCACTAGTTTGGTGCAATCCTGCATCAAGTGAGCCAGGGACACCAACCTCACCCCTCGTGGGTGCTGCACACATTCTGATGGGAGAAAGCAGTTTTCGGTCCAAGTATCCGTGATATTTACACCGTGATTTTATTTTACGTAAAAAGAAAAACTGATTTCACAAACTGAATATGTTTTGCAGAAGAATAGCATTGTTTCACATTCAATGAAAATTTAAAATTTTGATCCATTTTTTTCCTGCCCAGAGCTGGGATAATGTCACCTTCCCAGGCTTTCAATTGCCCAGCTTGATGACTTTTTAAACACAGATTTTTTGTTGCTTATCTACTTAGTGGATACTTATCTAGTGGAGCTTACTGAGGAGGTTTTTTCTTGGATTATAATTTTTTGGTAAATGCTTCTTAATCTTGTCCCCCAGAGGAACCTCTTTGCAGCTGAAAGAACAAAAGGGAGAGGCAGAAACACCAACATCTCTGTTTCTTCAGAATGATTTGCTGCTTTGGATACACTGTGAAATAGAAGCACAATGATCAGTAATGTCTGGTATGGTGGCTTGAGTTCTTTAGGGCAAGAGTTACCTCCTAACATCTTTTGATGTAAACGAATTGGCAAATAATAACTGTCTGATAATTACAACAGCACAGACAGTTGTAAGGTGCTGGTCATGACTAAAGCTGCATTTTTCACAAGGTTTTCCCAGAATTGCCTAGAAAATGCACATAAGCAATTTTGCTGACCATCTCTCATAGAAGCCAGTGGTGAAGCACCTGCATGGAAAGGGAAAGGACCCCTGCACTCTGTTAGTGCACTCTAGTCCTTTCTTGTTTTAATGGTGCCTTGAGACCTTCAGATTCTGCTGCCTGTTTTACCAGGCTCCCTGCTCTTCCTTGGATGCTAACACCTTCCTTCTCTTCAGGCTCTACACCATCAAATTCCTTGGGGTGAGCTCCACAGAGAGAAGTGATGGATCAGGTGTTCAGAAAGCACAGCTCAGGCAGCTGGTCTCATCTCCTCCTTCACAACAAGTAGGAAGGTTTGGATGCCAAACAGCAGAAAGACTTGGAGGACCCTACCTCACCAGTAACTGCCTAGGGGTTTTGAGGAGACAAGGCTGAAGAAAGATGGTGTCAGTTCTGTGCTGTGTTTTTTAACTGTGTTTTCCTTCAGCTCCTGCCATGCACTGCTCCTGATGAGCTCTTTAGAGCTCATTAGTGGTCTCTAAGCACCTCTGGGAAAGACCTGATGGTGACTCTACATACCTGGATAAGATGTGATGCAAGTCACGTTAACCCATGCTAACAAAGATATACAGACACAGAAAGAGGCTTCTGTCTGAGGAATTAAACAGTTGGCAGGATTAAATTCTGTCAATGCACATCGCTCTTCTGGTTGCCATGTGCCAGAGACGCTTCAGTGCAGGACCTGCCCTTTGCTTCAGAGGTGGCAATCTCCATTCTATGCCTCACTTCAAATTAGCCAATCCAGTTCCTTTTGGACATGCAGGACAGGTAAGTATCTTCTTTAAACAGGGTCAGTAGAAAACCCTCTGAAGTGCATAAGCCCAGGAGGGCTTATTATTTTGGAGATCAAATACAAATGTTTATACATGACCTGCAAATTCAATAAAGGAAATTCCATTAACTTTAGACTAACACAATGGCCTCTCTAATTATTCATCAGAAGTGCTGGAAGCATTTTGCTCACTTTAAATGCCTTTACTACAGTGTCAATATCCCTCTGGGATAGGTCCTTCAATGAAGGGCAACAATGCTGACAAGAGCGCTGACAAGTCTTTAAGGATAACCTCCCCTGGGCAGAATGGTCCATTCAAAGTCAAGAAGACAAGTAGATGTAGCAGGAGACCCACCTGGCTAATCAGGGAACTCAGAACTGAGCTCTAATGCAGAAAAGGATGTATAGGGGAGGTGGGTGTAAGGACACTCCACAAAGCAGGAATGTCATCAGAATCTGAGGGTTCAGGGGTTGTACTCTACCTGGATGCCAGTTACAAGTGGAGTTCCTCAGGTGTGTATCCTGGGACTTACCTTGTTTAATACCTTTATTAAGGTATCTGGAGGATGAGATAAAATGTACCTCATCAAGTTTGCAGATGACACCACACTCGGGAGAATGCCATTATGAAGCAGAGCCTGCTACTCAGAGGGACCTAAACAGGCTGGAGGAAAAGGAACAAGAGGCACATCATGATGTTCAGCAAGGACAAATACAAATTCCTGCCCTTGGGAGGAAGAGCCCCTGGCAGCAGCACAAGCAGAGGACTGGCAGGCTGGGTAGCAGCTCCACAGAGAAGTCTCTGGTGGTGCTTGCAACCTGGAGGTGGGCCAGCCACACGTCCCAGCAGAAAAGAGACCAACATGAGCAGAACCAGGAGATCCAAGGAGGTGATTATCCCGCTCTGCTCAGTGCTGATCAGACCACATGTAAGTATTGCATCCAGTTTGGGGGTCATACGGGGAATACAGGGAAGACATTGATAAAATAGAGCAAGTCCAGTAGAGGGCCACCAAGATGGTTGAGGCTGGAGCCCTTGCTCTGTGAGAAGAGGAGGGAGCTGGGCTTGTTGAGCCCAGGAAAAGGAAGGCTTCAGGGATCCTAACAGCAGCCCCCAGTGTTTAACAGAAGTGATGAAGGAGACAGAGCCAAGCTTCTCACAGTGGTATATGGCAGGAGAACAACAGACAATGGATGTAAATTGCAAAGGAAGAGAAGTTTGCAGCAGATACAAGGATAAGCTTTTCCCATGAGGAAAGTCAAGTACTGTGACAGGTTCTTTGAGGTTTTCAAGACTCAACTAGATAAAGCTCTGAGCAACCCAGTCTCATCTCACAGCTGACCGTGCTGGGCACAGACCAGCCATGTGTCCATGTGTCCTGGCAGAAAAGAGACTAACAGTCTCCCGGGCCAATGGAACAGGAGCAAAGCCAGGACACCCAGGGAGGTGATTATCCCCTCCAACCAGCTGACCATGCTGTGATATCAGATGGTTCAACTAGAGACCTCTTGAGGTTCCTTCCAGCTTCCGTTGCCCTGTGACCCTGTGATAACTCACATACCACAGGCATACACAAGAAATACTAGAACTGCCACATTTCAGCAGAGGAATGACTTACATAGTCCAGGATCCAGAGGAGAGGAGAGGAGAGGCAGTTCACTTGGAAGGGACTTACAATGATCATCTAGTCCAACTGCCTGACCAATTCAGCACTAACAAAAAGTTAAAGCACGTTGTTAAGTGCATTGTCTAAATTCCTCTTAAACACTGACAGGTTTGGGGTGTTGACCATCTCCCTAGGAAGCCTGTTCCAGTGTTTGACCACCTGCTGCCACTTGGAAGCATTGCCACACATCCTGTCCCTGGATCCCAGGGAGAAGGGCTCAGCACCTCCCTGTCTACATCCCCTATTCAGGGAGCTGTAGGGAACCATGGAGTCATCCCTCAGCCTCTTTTTCTCCGAACTAGATAAGCCCAAAGTCCTCAGTCGCTCGTCATCGGGCATGCCTTCCAGCCCTGTCACCAGCTTTGTTGCCCATTTGTGGAGAGTCAAGTACCTTAACATCCTTCTTAAACTGGGGGCATTCAAGCTCTGTAAAGTATCATCTAAGATGTTATTTATTAAAGCTAAGACTATAAAGAAAGATAATCTTACACCCTTTCAGATGCTGGGAGCCCCATATGGTCTAGCATCAAACAGCCCTCCAATCCACGCACTGTGCAGATCCCATCCATACAAAGACATTCTCCCATTTTGGTCATTTGAGCTATTACAGGAGTTTCCCACAAGGAAACCACTCCACTCAAACAGGAAGGTTGTTTGCATGAGAAGTTCTCACTGCACTTTTTAATAAAGGCAAGGCCATGCAGGTTGTTATCTCACCAACAGAGAACTGCCAGCCGGCTCCTCTGCTCCCGAGAGCTGGCTGCGTTGAGGATTCACGAGCACAGCCCCAACCCTCCACAGCCAGGAGAGCCCCTCAGCTCACGTCACCTTGCTTTAAACATGACACCACCACCTGACATCCCCTTGTTCTTTAGTCCTCCCTCATTCATCTTTTATAGGCCCCTATCTCCGTCGTAACAGAGTTTTCACTTCCATGAACATTCTCCTTATTCTCTCGTGGGGTGGAAGGATTGTTTAACTATGTCTGCTCTGGCACACAGAATCATGCCTGAGTGCAGCTTAGCTCTGCTACCAGATCTCCTTGAGCAGACAGGCAAATGGTTTGGTCAGATAGTTTAATTGTCATAAATTCCAAATTCAGATACTGAGCTACTAAAAGGGTGAAATCCTGTTTTCATTTCATTTCTTAATGGAACATTTTTTAATGGAACATTTGGAGTTTTCTGTTACAAAGTTATGATTTACCTAAATGTCATTTTTCAACTGTTAAAAACCACAATTAACAGTTCCAATCGATGTGAAATCTGTTCAGTTTTACTGTTTGGGTTTTTGCGTTGGATCAAGGCCAAATAAAAATTTTAGTGTTCTTCATCCAGGCCGTGAATATAAAAAACCAGCTGCTTCCACAATTCTGCCCCTCAGGACAATGAGAACAGTTTCCTTCCATAGCAGGAGTTGACCACCAAATTTTCACACTCCAGTTAACTCCTACCAGAGTTAAATGAAAATTGATTTTTCTCTCGCTCACTCCGCTGCTTTGCCGTGTTACTTCCCTGGATTTGCTGGGCTGTTCAAATTTTGCTGCTATCGGTGGCTTAGGAAATTGTTTTATGATGCAACACTTACAGTTCTGACTGAAGAGCTGTTCTGATTTGAGCTAGCAGCTTGCCTGGCCTCCCTATCTGCAAAGCTAGAACACACAGATTTGGTCTCTAGGTTGATATAAATTGAAATAACTTCAGGCCTGTTTGTCAAACAGGCAGGGCTCTGCTGACATACTGCTCTCAGAGACCAGAAGGCAGCAAGTCCTCCTAGGCCAGGAAACACGTTGCAAATTATTTTCTGACAGATTGAATGGAGAAATGGAAATATTACATCAGTTTTGGCCATGTTGCAGCACCTATTCAAGCCTATTATCTGTGCCCAACAGAGGAGCCACTAAAGAAATGTTTGGCTCTGAAGCAGCACAAGGATGGTCATCACATCCTTTTGACGTGCTCGCTGCCTCCTAGAGCTGCCTCCTTGCTGCTGCTGGTCAGGCTCACAGCAGACCAGTCTGGGTGGCTGATGTGCCCCAGGACCAGGCAGCAGCTCTGACATCCAGCTTCACAAACATATCCCCAGAAACAACAATGTCCGTGTCTCTCCTCCTGCCCCCAGTGTGTCAAAGACTTCCTGAAGGCAGCAGGTGATAATTTCAGACTACAAAAAAGGCCCTTCCTTTCCTCCCCAAAAGGGAGAAAAAGTAAATAAAAAGGAAGCTAAAGCTGTTAACACTATGCTCCCTCCCACCACCAACCTAACTCCAAGGAAAAAAACCAACAGTCATGGCTTTAAGCTAGCAAAAACTGAAGTAGGTTCTGCTTATACATCTACCAGTGAATGATGTGATTCTTGGCCCTGGTAAATAAAATCCCACCAACCTAAATGTGGAACAGATTCTTTGGCTAAGATACTGGTCCGGGTTTTAAGAAATTTCAGTTCAAGCCACATAATCTCCCTGGCTGAGTTGAACTGACAGCCTAAGCCCATGCTCTCCTTGAATCCAAACTCGTTCTATGTGAAATTCACTCTCGGGTATTGGGTTTTGAGCACATTTAGAAAAATACAAGGTTTAGCCTGGTGTGCTTGTCAGTGAAAGCCCATGCACATCCTTCTGGGGAACTGAATATCTCCAGTAGCCATGAGCCACCCCCAAACAAAAGAAAGTGAGAGTGCTTTACACTTTCCATCACAGTTATATCTTTGTGAGCCTGTCTTCTGTTTTGTTGTCGCTGCTGGATCTTTCTAATGTTTTGTTTGTTTTTTTTTATTTTCCACTCCCTCCTTCTCCACCTCAATTTCAAATCCATCTTGACAACATCCACCATGTAGCCAAGCAAATTCGTTCCACACCTACAGGCATCACGCCCCGGGCACTGTGTGAGACAGGCTGCCGGCCCACCGCGGGCAGAGCAGACGAGCACGGTGCCTGAGCAGGGATGCTCCCTGCTCTTTATCCTGCTCTCCAGGTGTTTCTGAGGACAAAAGGAATTGTTCAACTTCTCCATCTGCGTCTGCTTGTCTGTAAACCCAGGCTTTAGCTCCTCCAGGGAGAAAGCTGGCAGCCAGGAGGGAAACATTCCATGCACCGCCAGCTGGGTATAACTCTGATTTAGGACTTACATTCTGAGACTCAGATTAACCTTTTCCTGAGCAAATATCTTGTCTAGCTACCGAGGGAGATAATTTCATCTGGAACTTCAGTAATGCAAACAAATAGCACCAAAATGCTCTCTCCACATCAGGAACACGAGAATGGCCATTTAAAAGATTTTTTTCCAGCTGAATCATCCATATACGCATATTTTTTCTGTTTTTCAAGGAATCAAAATCAACGTGCAAATAACCAAAGGTATTTTAAAGGCATTTTAAATAAATAAAACAGGATTCACTTTGGTTGAATGTAGATTTATAGAATAGCAGCCTGCTTAGAAGTCTAGGACGCCTTCTCCTCACCCTTGTAAACAGGAGTGACTCACACCAGCATTCAGACCACGCTTTGCTCCAACCTCTCTCTTAAATCATGATCATTTGGTTCAGAGTCAACGACAGGAGAAGCCCACTTTCTCTCCAGAGGGTGTGATTCATAAAAGTAAACTTGCAACTGTTTTGTTGCTTTTAATTGTTTTCTTCACACTAAATTATGCAAGTCTGCAAAGACAGGAATCATTAAAACTCTGTCTGAAGTGGAGAAGAGGCATTAGATTTAATCCTTTGCTATATCCAATTTCTGTACTGTGTATTTCCTAAGAGATTCAATGTCGGGTGAGGAGCTTTACTTGTCAGGTTATCCGAGTGGCATCATCAGGAAATTTGTTATAGCAGTTTCATTTTCCATTCCTTAACTTAATCCTATTACTCCTTAATTTAATCCTATTACAGCCAGGATCGCTGCTGCTAGCTATGTCCACGCCTCAGCACTGAAACGAAGAGTCACTTTAAAATGTGGAAACTCAAATAATTTTATTAGACCTCCTACAGCAGCACAAATTCTAGGTGGGGTCTGTTCTGGGGGTGGTTCATCTCAGCTATGGAGGGCATGGTGCACCAATGCTAGTTTACATATGCCAGTTAATTGGTGTTTATCAAGTGAATGTGAGTAATTTTCCTGAGCATACAGGAGAGACTAGACCTGGCACAGAACACCTACAATCACAGCAAAATAAAGCAAAATTGCTTCTTTGCACTCCTCCTGGATATTTCAGGAATTTCCCATGGGCTTGTCTAAGCTCTGAGGTATGATCTCGGGTTAATAGTTGTGATTATAGCAAAGGAGGAAAAGAAAGGGGGAATCAGAACAGAAATAATATCTTAGATCAAAACAATCCTTTCTCTAGCTTTATTTCAGTGTTCTGTATAATTTGTTTCCAACTGCTATTGGAAACAGAGGTTGGCTGCTTTTCAACAGCAAACCTTAAATATATATATTGTGTGTATATAGACACCTAAGCATAAATATATATGATACATATGCTATTAAAATCACAAACCCAAGCATACACAAGTATCATAATGCCAGATTTAAGGTTCCCCTGTGTTATTACTCAGTTGTAAACGGCATGACCACACACCATTTTCCTGAAGGTTCATTCAGTGCTTAAGTGTGTACCTCTGTGGCTCACAGTATGGTGGGTTAACCTTCCCGCCTCACAGCTATGATGAATTTGCAGCACATTCTAGACTTTCCACTATACAATATTGAGATAATGGAGAAAGCAAAGAGTTTGACCCAAGGTAATGCCCTGCCAAAATTCCCACATTGCTTCAGGGTGTGGGATTACCAGAGCTGTGACTAGACCCAGGCATTGCAGCCAGAAGGCCTCTGTGCTACTCTTTTTTTTTGCCAATGAAAAACTACAGAGCTCTGAGCAGTGTCAGGGCCTTGTTTCCTCAGTTGTTCTCCCTGAAAACGGTACAAGCAGGCAGTATTTCCACTCTGCTCCTGACAAAAGTCTTCAGTTGTTCTACAGAACCATGCTCTCTCCTTCCTGATGTTCTGATCTTACTGCAGAGGAGTCTGAATCTCACCTCAAGCCCTCCCCAAGTCGGCTTTCCCCTTATTTTATCTTAAGCATCACTTCTCCTCTCATAGGCCTGGGCTGGAACTGATGATCCACCAAACGATTATTCAGAAGTAACTCTCCCACCACATCAAATCTCAGTGGTTTGTCATCGAATCACAGAATGGTTCAGGTTGGAAGGGACCTTTAATGATCTTCTAGTCCAACTCCTCCTGCCACAAGCAGGGACATCTTTCACTAGATCAGGTTGTTCAAAGCCCCATCCAACCTTACCTTGAACGCTTGCAATGATTCACCTTATGTAATTTTTCATTAGAACTGTCTATTGTAAAGGAGAGAGCTCAGTTTTGCATGTCACCTGTAGATACTGAGAAGCATTTAATTTCTGAGGAAGGGAACATAGACACCTTAAGAGAGTCTGACATTAACTCAGCTCCAACCTTGTACTGGCAGCTGGAAGCTTCACTTCTTCATCCTCAGATGTGTTCCTCATGTCCTTACACATAAATGGATGGTGTCGCTATGGAATTTGTGGTGCACCTTTCTCCCAGTAACCCATTTGTGTATTCTGCAAATTGAGACAGCAGATACAGGGTGCTTCACAGCTTCAGGCTCCTCACAACTACAAAAACTGTACTTTTTCATTTCAGGAGCTGAGACTGCAAACACATCACGCAACTCCAAGAACCAGGAAGATTAGATGACTGTATATTTGAGTTTCTAACACTCAAGCTTTAATTTGGCCAGGAGAGGGAAGCTGAAATAGCCAAAACTTGGTTATCAAAAAGACTTATCATTAGTTCCCATAAATCTTATCCCTTGTTGGAGCAAACCTATTGCCCCCAATATGAGAAACAGCAGAACAATCCGATCGGAGAGACAGCTTGTTTTCTGCATATCTGTTCCCTAAGGTCAGGAAAACTGTCAGAAAGGAGCATTACAACCTTAAATCGCATTGAATGCTGGGGAATGAGCATAACATTGGAGTGATGACCTTCTGCTCATCTACAGTATTTGCTTATTCATCCCCATTTACAGTCACTGCAGCAAGCCAACCTGGAGGTCACCGATGCAGAAAGCCTTTGCTCCCACGGTTTGTGTGCTCTTGGCCAGGAACAAAAGAGTTTTTATTCATGCACTTTAATGAAACAGGGACCAAATTTCCTGTGGGGAAAACAAGCAGAGCTTGAATGACATCAGCAGAGATTTGGTTTCCACCGAATTTCAACTAGCATAAAGCACTTTGGAGATTGCCACCAAATGGGACTACTAGTTTTGCAATAAGTCCAGTCTTAATTTATAGCCATGCTAATGGGAACTGAATTTACCTAAATGTGCAAGTGTTCTCATCATAAAGTCAGCAACTCCATAATTCAGTTAGCAACTGAGTGAGACTGGCTCCTGGGGAGTGTAGGTCAGGCGTGGGCTCTCTGATTTTGGCGGTTTAGACACTTCATGTTTAATTAACATTTGTGTAAGAGGACAGAGCTCTTCAGTGTAAACTGCTGTACCTGGAACAGGGGAGAAAAACGCCCTCATTTAACTCCATTATGTAACGGCACATATGACTCGTTGCAGTCATTTTGGAAGGTCTATGGCATTTTGCAGTTGGCTCTGGCGCATCTAACCATTATGGCATCGCTGAGAAGACAAATGTCCTCACAGGCAAACGTCATTAACAGCACGATGGCTTGCAGGGCAGATGGATGGAACGAGCATCTAGAAGTGAGCAGCTGCTACAGTGACATGTCTCCCTTGACACAGCCTCGCCAACCCAGCATGACTGTACCCTCTGCGTGCTGAGGGAGCATCTCCACTTGTCTTGAAGAAAGCAATATACCTTTCTGAGGCTCCTCTCTTAAATTTTTTAAGATCCCAGCTGGATTTATATTAACTTGCAAAGAAATATATTTGCTCTCTTTCCAGGCTCATAAATACTTGAGCACTTTGTGAAAAGCTCTTAGTCCTGGTATAATCTATTCAAGCAAGAAGATCTGTGAAAACAATGGTCTTCAAGCTGTTCCCATGATGCAGAGCACTGCAGTTAAGTGGGTGCTGGTTTTGCACACATGGAAATGTATCAATGTGGTCTCAAAACACGAAAGTGCACTGTGTAACCCAAGGCAAAGTATTTTGGACTCCATCAGAACTTCTGAGCAATTTCAGGAGCCATGAAAAACTGTCTCCCTGGGAGCTGTCAGCTTCGCCATAACAACTTGTCAATAAGAGCACAGTGACTTTTATGAACTAGTTTATGAACTTCTGTCAGCTTCTCCAGTACATTTGGGTCCTCCAGGATCTTTGCTAGACATGTATAGTGGGTCTGGCTGAGATGGAGTTGACTTTCCTCCTAACAGCCATTATGGAACTTTGCTTGGGATTTGTGGCTGAAAGAAGGTTGGTAACACACTAAGGTTTTGGCTATTGCTGAACCAAGCTTGCACCACATCAAAGCTCTGTCTTTCTCATACTCTGCCCACCCCACCCAGCAAGTAGGCTGGGGTTGGGCAAGGGGCTGGGAAGAGGAACCAACCAGGACAGAATGGAGTGGAGAATGGCTGGAGAGCAGCCCTGAGAAGGACTTGGGAGTGCTCATGGATGAGAAGCTCAACGTGAGCTGGCAATGCATGCTGGCAGCCCAGAAAGCCAACTGCATCCTGGGTTGCATCAAAACAAGCGTGGCCAGCAGGTCGAGGGAGGTGATTCTACTCCTCTACTCTGCTCTTGTGAGACCACATCAGGAGCACTGTGTCCAGCTCTGGAGTCCTCAGTACAGGACAGACATGGACCTGTTGGAACAGGTCCAGCAGAGGCCATGAAAATGATCAGCAGGCTGGAGTACCTCTCCTATGAAGACATGCTGAGTTGGGGTTGAGAGAGCTGAGTTGGGGTTGTCCAGCCTGGAGAAGAGAAGGCTCCAGGGAGACCTTATAGGAGCCTTCCAGTATCTGAAGGGAGCCCTCAGAAGAGCTGGAGACGGACTATTTGTCAGGGAGTGTAGTGATAGGATGAGGAGTAATGGATTTAAATGGAAAGAGGGAAGATTTAGATTAGATACTAGAAAGAAATTCTTCACTGTGAGGTAGTGAAGGTTGGTACAGGTTGTCCAGAGAAGCTGTGGATGCCCCATCCCTGGGAGTGTTCACAGCCAGACTCAAATGAGGCTGTGAGCAACCTGGTCTGGTGGGAGGTATCCCTGCCCATGGCAGGGGATTTGAACTAGATGATCTTTCAGGTCCCTTCCAACTCTAACTGTTCTTTGATTCTATGAAAGCTGACCCCAAGGGATATTCCAAACCATATGACATCCTGCTCAACAATAAAAGCTCAGGGAAAGGAGGAAGACNGCCCTCAGAAGAGCTGGAGACGGACTATTTGTCAGGGAGTGTAGTGATAGGATGAGGAGTAATGGATTTAAATGGAAAGAGGGAAGATTTAGATTAGATACTAGAAAGAAATTCTTCACTGTGAGGTAGTGAAGGTTGGTACAGGTTGTCCAGAGAAGCTGTGGATGCCCCATCCCTGGGAGTGTTCACAGCCAGACTCAAATGAGGCTGTGAGCAACCTGGTTTGGTGGGAGGTATCCCTGCCCATGGCAGGGGATTTGAACTAGATGATCTTTCAGGTCCCTTCCAACTCTAACTGTTCTTTGATTCTATTAAAGCTGACCCCAAGGGATATTCCAAACCATATGACATCCTGCTCAACAATAAAAGCTCAGGGAAAGGAGGAAGACCCATTCTTCCTCCATGTTCATGGTTATGGTGTCTGTCCTTCCAAGCAAACATTACAAATGCTGAGGTCCTCCTTGCCAACAAGTGGATAAACATCTGTCCATCAATGGGAAGCAGTGAATAAAATCCCTTTTTTTTTATTTTTCACTTTTCCTGTGCACGCAGCTTTTGCTCTGTCATTACCTCAAACCACAAATCCTTCTCTTTTCTCCCCATTTCATGAGAGAGGGGGCTGAGCCAGCACCTGGGTCGCTGTCTGGCTGGTAGCCAGGGTCAACTCACAACGGACATTTTCAAAGCGCAGCAGGGGGCTTGAGATAACAGCAGTTTTGATTTGAACGGGCTATAAGAAGCTAGAGTTGTGGACCAGCAGGTCCTGCACTGGCCACAGCGCTCATCCATTTCACTGTAGAGTCCAGGGCTTGTCAGTGGCTGCACTATCGCTTTAATCCAGAGCCTGGACACTTTTTGATAAAAGCAATGGCCACACGCCAGGGCTGGCACATGGCCCCGCTGTTCCTCTGCTGTGTGAGCTGCCTTGCAGAGAGCGTGAGGGATTACACCTCCCTCAGCTCCTCCTGGATGGACGTGCCCAGCTCTCCAGCTCTGCTCCATGGGCTCCCAAGATTCTTGTACTTCACGCACGCTGTTTGCTCATATCATCTAGCATCGTTGGGTTCCTGTTGGGTGTGTGGAACCTGGTTTAACAGTTGTTTACAACTTGGTGGTGAGGTGACAAAAAGATGTGCCCCAAAGTGGTCAACTGGGTTTGTGGGAGGATGTTGGCAGTTGCCTACAGCAGTTATCATCTCCGATAGCCTGTGATTTTACACCTGCACAAGCATATGAACCTGCTGAACTGGCACAACACTTGAAGAAAGGGTGCCCTGCCTAAACCAGTGAGACCCAGCCACCTCTACCAATGTTCTGGGGGTTGGCCTGTGCCTACTAACCTTCTGTCCAGCACCATCAAAGGGAGCAGGATGAGGAAGCGACAAAGTCATCAAGGAGAAGGAAATCGCTCAGGCCCTAAACCCCAAGGTTTTAAAGGAGCTGCAAGATCTGTGGAAAAATTATGGCCAGGTACATTGTACAGTGGTGTCCACCTACTTCTGTGGACCCCATGTGCCAGGCCACCAGCAGATCACTGCCTGGCTGCTCCAACGGCACAATACTGGATTGCTATCAGGAGCTAGAGAGCAGGCAAGCCAGGCAGCTGCGATCCCTAAGCAAGGACACTGGGATTCACAAAGTGATTGGAAAGGGAACTGGAACCCACAGCCTTTGGGCACAGTTCCTGTCAACTGTAAGAGCCAGTTACCCCCTCAAGGACAATCAGGTATGCTGCCTGGCAAGTGGACCACTACTGAGGAAGGTATCCAAAGGAACCAGAGATGGTGGGACTACACCCAATCCATGTGATAGAAGGTGATATGTAACTCACCAGTGTCACATTCCAATGCCCTGGTGTTGACACATTGGCCAGATTCTGAACCACTGTCTGTGGAATGACTGTTCCAATGGCTCATGGGGTTCAAAGAGAACTTTCCCTCCTCCACCCCTACCATGGGCCTATGTCTCAGCTGTCAGGAACGCCCCATGGAGTCAGCCTCATTCTGCTAGAGGGAAAAGGGGAGCCAGGTGCACACCACATCATCCTGTGGTTCCTCCTGCACAACCAGGAGGAGGACATAAAGTGGGATAATGTGCCCACTTCAAATCTATAAGCCCACATACATGACCAGCAAGGAAGACCATAGCTAAGGTCTAGAAAGACCATCCCTAGAAAGCTGACACTCCAGTTGCCACCAAGTTAGCGGAAGAAAACCAGCAATGTCCCAGATGCAGACAAAGAGCTGAGAACACCTCTCCTCCTGGTCTTGGTGAAGGAACTTCTGGTCTGAGACCACAGGACTCAGACAGTGAACACACCAATCAGGAATAAAAGGTCCCTGTCTCTGGCCAGGCAGAGGAAAGGGACAGCCAGATTTACTGGATGGTGTGGACTCAATGGCCTGGCACATGGGGTCCACAGAAGTAGGTGGACACCACTGTACAATGTACCCTAATGCCATCAGTGTACAAGGGAGCAGACACTGCCTGCGCTTCTGAAGTGACCTAGACTGGGAATGTAAGCTTGGTGAGCCTGTGAGGCATCACAGATGTTTCTAGGGAGGATGCACCCTGCATCTAGGGAGAGATGCAACATATAGATTAGGCTCATGACTGAAGGGTGGACTTGACCACTGAAGCTATCACACAGGGAATGGCAACGCTATGGAGGACATAGGTAATTCAGAAAGACAGGCAAGAGGAGTTATCGGGCAACCCAGCACTGAAATCTTCTTTCCCCAACTAATTTCCATACTAGACTTTTAGTGCCTTCATCTACATCTTGAGATCTCACAATGGTGAGACGCCGACACAGGATTTGGGCTTCTCAGCACTATGGGGTTACAAAGAACACGCAATAGCTTCTGCTGGTAAAAGTCAGCATGTCTCCATTGACCACAGCAACCTCACTGAGTTAGATGAGACTTAATTGAACACATCTGCAATCATGCATTTTATGTCAGTATCCTGTATTCTCCTTCCCCACTGGGGTCTCAGTGTTATTCACAACACTGGCAAGGACAAAAGTCAACAGGGTCGTTAATACCAACCACAGCTTCAAAGTCTGTCTGTCCACTGCCTACACTCCATCTAAATTAAATTTGGGAAGATTTATCTGAGCCTGCTGTAACTAAATTAATCATGCAGAGCATTAACCTATCCTACCACAGGCTCCCGTGCCCCTCACAGGTAATCTAATTTACTGCAAATGTGCACATCTAGCTGGCAAGCAGACTGTGAGAGGTACTCCAGAAGCAAGAAGGCTTTCCAGAATGCATGGCTCAGTGAATTCCTTTATACGAGGAACACAGAACCGATCTTGTTGTTGTTGATCTGCACTGGAATTATTCACCCACTCCCTGCTCTTCATCTCCATGTATTTTGGAAGCACAGTTAAGCTCCTAAACTCCAGTCAGTTCAAAACAGAGTGGAATGCATCAGCCCTTTCCTCTGGGTTTTCCATAAAAAAGTTTAAGCAACTCCGGAGAGCTGCTGGGTAACAACATCCTGCCTGCTGCGAGGCACCTCTGCCAATCCAGAAGGGAATTCTGCTGGATGACTGCCTGCAAAATACTGAAGCACAACAGCCCGTTGAGCAGCCAGCAGTGGCAGAGCCTGCCTTTGTAACACCAAAGAGAGCCAGAGCACAACACCTGAGTGGCGAGGGGAACAGAGACTGACACTGCAGAGGCGTCACGTTCCTAAATACACACAACCCCAACCAGTGCTGAAATGGTTAGAAGACATTAGGCCAAGTGCTGGGTCCTGCACTTGGGTCACAACATCCCCACACAGCCCTACAGGCTTGGGGAAGAGTGGCTGGAGCTGCCTGGCAGAAAAGGACCTGGGGGTGTTGGTCTACAGCCAGTTGAACATCAGCCAGCAGTGTGCCCAGGTGGCCAAGAAGGCCAACAGCATCCTGGCCTGTATCAGGAGCTGCTGGTGAGTTGGACTCAAGAGGTGATTGTCCCCCTCTACTCAGCACTGGTGAGGCCCCATCTCAAGTGCTCTGTCCAGATTTGGGTACCTTACCACAAAAAAGGCACTGAGGTGCTGGAGTAGGTCCAGAGAGGGGCAATGAAGCTGGTGAGGGGTCTGCAGAGTAAGCCTTATGAGGAGAGGCTGAGGGAGCTGGGGGTGTTCACCCTGGAGAAAAGGAGGCTGAGAGGAGATCCTACGGCCCTCTCCAACTACCTGAAAGGATGTTGTAGACAGGTGGGGGTCAGTCTCTTCTCCCAAGTCACAGGCAATAGGACAAGAGGAAATGGCCTCAAGTTGCACCAGGGGAGGTTCATGTTGGATATCACAAAAAATGTTTACACTGCAAGAGTTATGCAGCACTGGAATGGGCTGCCCAGGGAGTGGCTGAGGCACCATCCCTGGAGGTGCTCAAAAGACGAGTTAACATAGCGCTTACTGAGGTGGTTCAGTGATGGGTTGTTTCTTAAGTTAGGTTGATGGTTGGACTCGATGATCTCAAAGGTCTCTTCCAACCTACATAATTCCATGATTCAATGATTTTATGACATTAGTATGATTAATAGCAAGTGTCTTCTAGACACCAACCATCTTCTGTCCCACTCTACGCTGTTGGACCTCACTAACCTTTCCTCCCAAGCCAAAGCACTTTTGTCTCAGCAGTGCAGTGGGGGCATCAGAGCCAGTTCTGCTTCCAATGGCACAACCCCCAGCAATGCTCCCCTTCCACCCCATGAGGTGCAGAATAGGGTTGGGAGTGTGGGTATGCAAGTATTTAATGGGGCAGGGATGAAAGATGGATGGTCCCAACACCAGGTAGAGGATGACTTGGGAAAGGATGAGGGACTTGTGCTGCATTCAAGACATTTGAACACTTTGTATCATGGCAAATTTCACAGGCTGAGTCCCAGCAGAGATTTTAGCATGTATGAAGTCAACTTTCTCCAGAAGTTCCTCTCTGGCCTCTCTTCCCCATGGCCCATGGTGCTGCAACACTTGGTAGTGGCGTGATGCTCCCTTTTTCCAGTTTCAGGACTGAGGTGGAGTCCCAAAGGACTCCCAAAAGACAGGCTCACCTACCACTGCTACCAAAGTTCTCTATCTCCTTGACTACCCCTTTCCATGCTGGTTCACTTAGCAGTGAGACTGCTACAGAACTACCCAAATGACCAGAAGAGCTCCAGAGAAGCAGCGTGGGCACCACAAAAAGACAATATTGGAACCATCTTTTTGCAGACAGCCTGATGCTTCCCGACTTCAACAAAAGCTGTGTGAGCAGTATCTGACCACCAGAGACTGACAAGAAGCTGAGAACAGAGAATGGACAAGCAAGGAATGGATTCTACCTGAGCATCCATGGAAATAAAATCCACACAAGGTCCTTGCCCATCAGTCTGGGCTTTGACAGGGAGACAGACACAAGTTATGGTGTGTAAACAACCACTTGGACACTTTTACCATTTTAAACTCCTCATTCTCTTGGACTCTGCTCCATTTGCTGGGGTTGAATAGCATCTTGCTTCATCCTAGTTTGTACTCTGTTGGAGACTGGCCACAGACCCCAGGGGAGATTTGCAAGGGCTGAATTCAGGGACCTGTGCTCATTAACATGGCCAATACGGAGCCTGCCACAGCCCAAGCCCCTGTGAAGGGTGGAAAGCTCAGAAACATTCCAGCCTTCCAATATCTGAGGGGAGCCCTCAGGAGAGCTGGAGAGGGACTCTTTGTAAGGAAGAGGGGAGACTGAGATTAAATACTAGGAAGAAATTCTTTCCGGTGAGGGTGCTGAGACACCGGAACAGGTTGCCCAGGGAAGTTGTAGATGCCCCATTCCTGGAGGGGGCTTTGAGTAATCTGCTCTAGTGGGAGGTGTCCCTGCCCATGGCAGGGGGGTTGGAACTCAATGATCTTTCAGGTCCCTTCCAACTTTAACCATTCTATGATTCTATGATTCCGAACTGAGAGAGCAGAGAGAAAGGGCATTTGGTATGTAATATCTCTGAAAATCCAGCAGCAGTTCCAGGGATACCCAGCTTTGGTTCGCCTAAGTTCCTCAAGAGAGGAACTTGCTAGTGATTCAGTGGGAAAATCAGCCTCAGGCTGGGAAAGATCTCCAAGAAAACAGGAAGAAAAAACACGGTATGTGTGCTTGTTGTTTGCAAAAAGAGCGGACTCAAGACAGATGGGCCCACGTACCAGTGACTAGGCAGCATCACCATCAATACTAACACTTTGATCTTTATCCTGAAGTCAAGCAAAACAGGAGGGAGCTCTTATGAAGGAGGCCAGACAGGGAAAAATACATACTATATGAGAAACAAGGCGGGAGGGCGAGAGATTAAAAAATTAGTTGTCTTGCTACTTTCCCTCTTTTCAACATTTTTCTGTCAGGGATCCACATCTGCTTGCCCCCATTTTCATCTGCTTGAGACGAGTGCCTTCTCCCCGGCAGCACCTCTGCAGAGGACGGCAGCACCAGTAATCCCCGCTGCAGGCCCTCACCCAGATGGCTGAGCAGACAAGGCAGAGACTTGCTCCTTGTGCGCAGGCAGAGGCTGCAGGATGGCTGGCTGAGAGCTGGGGAATAGCTGCCCTCCGCTGGATCTGGGTAAGTGACAATACATAAACCGGAGCAGGAGGGTGAGCTGATCAGAAGACAGCGTCCCATCATCAGGCCCTGTCTGGCTGTAGGCTGCTGCCCTCCTACGGTAAGCTGGGACAACTGCCCGGATCTCCAAGCAGCCCTCTCTATCACCAAGACGAACCGAGTTCAGTTGCGGATAGAATCATAGAATCATTCAGGTTGGAAGAGACCCTTGGGATCATCAAGTCCAACCATCAGCCCTACTCTACAAGTTCTCCCCTACACCAGATCCCTCAACACCACATCCAATCTACTCTTAAACACAGTCAGGGAGG
>VZTM01023398.1:1859-35399 GCA_013400555.1 Jacana jacana | reverse complement strand
GCCAGGCAGCTCTCCAGCCACACTGCCCCAAGCCTGTAGCGATGCATGGGGTTGTTGTGGCCCAAGTGCAGCACCTGGCACTTGGCCTCATTGAAGGCCATGCCATTAACATTGGCCCATCTATCCAGTCTATCCAAGTCCCTCTGTAGAGCTTCCCTGTCCTCAAGCAGATCAACACTCCCACCCAACTTAGTGTCATCTGCAAACTTACTAATAGTGTTTTCTATGTCCTTATCTACATCATCAATGAACATATTAAAAAGGAAAGGCCCCAGTACTGAGCCCTGAGGAACAGGGTACCGGCTGCCAGAAACGACAGCCCCCGAACACCAGCTGAGTGTCTGTCTGAAGCAGAATGAGCCCCCTGTGGCACCCAGCCTCTCTCTCCTGCCAGAGGAGCCTCTGCACCGGGCAAGGGCTGCCTGCTGCTCAAGGAGCAATTGCCACCCCGAGCCCCTGTGTGACACTGGTAGGGCTGAACAATGACATCCCCGCAGAGAGGGGGCAGATTCGGGGCTCTTCCCCCTTTAGTGACAGCTTTTTGTTGCTGTTGTTGGGGCTGGTTGGTTTGGGTTGTTTTTTTTTTTCTAAGGTCTGTATCTTGGCAACACAAGAGTTGTTGACTTGGAAACTGGGTGCTTTAAATAAGGGGAGGCTTGTTGGAGCGTTTCTGCTGAATCCTGCATGTTACCATGGCAGGGCTGGGCAGTCAAACCTCAGCAGCACTGGGACCAGGCACTTGCTTCCTTCCTAGTGCTCCTCCAGCGAGTCCCTCAGCTCCCTGGAGCCTTTATCACCCCAGTTCAGAAAACAGCCATCAGCAGGGGTGCTTTTCCCCACAGACACCCCGTACACATCTTCCTTCCACCTTCACTCGCATCCTCAAAGTCCTCTGAGTGCAAGCCACGTCCTGAAAGAGGCAACACCTCTGAAGAGATGAAGATTCCCCCAAGTGTGGGGGGAAGTGAATCTTGTGAACACAAGGCAACAAGGCAGGACCAAAGCGAGCCCACGGCAACGACAGCCCCTTCCACGGAATGGAGACGAGCAGTTCAGGAAGGGACCTGGCAGCAAAAAGGACCTTCAAGTAACTGAAAATCAAAGGGGTTTTTTATTATGAAAGAGGCTTCTCCATTCTGGAAGCCTGAATTTCTATGTGCTCTTCCTAAAGTACAGCTGAGAGAAAGGCAGTCTCCAGTAGGGGCACAGAGGGGCGAGTTCAGACAACCTGCAGCTGCCAAGAACTGCTGAAAAATGCACCTTCTTTACTCACAGACATCTTGTATCACAGCTCTCCAACGTTACTGTTTGCTAGAGCTTTTTAGAAGAAGTACCACTAGCAACCTTCTCTTCTGGTCTGCACTTTCATTTTAAGATGTAGCTCCAGCATCCCTGGACTCCTGCAGTGAAGCAGACGTCTGAGAGAGCCCAACCTTTTTTATTGTAACTGGCACAAACTGAAAAGCAAGATTTCGGATTTGCAAAAATATTCTCAGGCTGCGAAATCTGCATTTTGCTCCGATAGGGAGTAAAATGAAAACGGTTTGAAAGCTTCAGAGTTCAAACCCACAAGAATCCAGAGTTACAGTTTCATCGTTCAGAACCGGAGCCAGGGCTGGTTCTGCATTTAGAGTTGGAGATACTGGGAGTAGCCAGATCCAGGCCTAGAGAGGTTCAGCTCCGACAGCTGCCTGCACCTCAAGTTCAGGACAGAGAATAAGGGGAAACAGGCAAAATCAAGAGATGTTCACTTCATCCAAATAGAGCTGGGAGAAAATAGGACCCCTCCAGTTCTGCCTATCCTATTAGATCTAAATCTAATTCCATGTACAGACATGAAAGTTCACACATAAGAGAAATTTAGGGCTGCTTTCTTTTCCCAAAGTCCATGCTGGGATTGTGTGTGTGCAGCGCATGCTCAGCTATGCTCATCACTAGAGCCTGCATTTTTGGTCAATAGGTTCGCAGCCTGCAGAGCTGAATTTGCCTGTTGGTGCTATTTGCAGGAAATCATTCTGCCCTGAAGGCAAGCAACATCAGGGCTCTTACAAGGCAGGTCTTTGACAAGCTCTCCTGTGCCTGGCAACATTAAGTCTGTCTTACTCAAACTTTTGTTTAAGCGCTCTGGGGAATGCTCAAAGCACTGAGGACATCTTCCTTGAGTCCCACATACACCTCAAGGATGCTCCATCAGGCTGACAACACACACAAGCAACTCAGCTGGCACCTATGCTGCTCTAGCTGCTGCTCCACAGCATAAAACAAACATGGCCACCCCACCTTTGCAAGTTGTTTCAGCCAGACTCCTCACAACAAACCTCCCTGGGGCACAGATGCTGCCCTGAAGCACAATGAGGTATCCTTTCAGATATCCTTTCTTCTGATTTCATAGAATCACAGAATGGTTAGAGTTGGAAGGGACCTGAAAGATCATCAAGTTCCAACCCCCCTGCCATGGGCAGGGACACCTCCAACTAGAGCTGGTTGCTCAAAGCCCCATCCAGCCTGGTCTTGGAACACCTCCAGGGATGGGGCATCCACAGCTTCCCTGGGCAATCTGTTCCAGCGTCTCACCACCCTCACAGGAAACAATTTCTTTCTAGTATCTCATCTAAATCTCCACTCTCAGTTTAAATCCATTACCCCTCATCCTATCACTCCACTCCCTGACGGAGTCCCTCTCCAGCTCTTCTTCAGAAACTGGAAGGTCTCCCCAGAGCCTTCTCTTCTCCAGGCTGAACAACCCCAGCTCTCTCAGCCTGACTTCACAGGAGAGGTGCTCCAGCCCTCTAACCATCGTTGTGGCCCTCTGCTGGACCCATTCCAACAGGTCCATGTCCTTTTATCCTTTCATTTGCAGCACAATACCCAGAACACGCTTCCCCTTCTGGGCTGCCTCAGAGCTCTGCCCACCTCTGCTGCCCTCAGACCACCGACACAAGCCTCTCTCTGGACATCCCTTCTCCGGATATTCCCCACGCAAGAGCAGTCCGTGAGTTTTTCTCTGATCTCCTCCTCCACCCACCGTGCCCTGTGTGTGATCCAACCCTGCCTGCTCTCCTCGACTCTCCACAGGCATCGACACCTTTCGCCCAGGCCATGGTGCCATAGGCCAGGCCGCTCCCTGCTCTCGGCGGCCCAAAACCCCACCAGACCCAGGCTGATTTGCCTTTTGAATATCTCCAAGCCTCAGCCAAGCTACGAGAAACGCTCGCGGTCCGAAGCAGCCAGGCTGCTGACCGCAATTTGAGCTTATAAACGAGGAGGACGGATGCGGAGCCGCCCGCTGAGCGGCAACGTGGCCGCCGCAGCGCCCCCCGCCGGCAGAGGCCGCTGTCTGCGCCTGCGCAGCCGACGCTGTGACTCCTCCCCTCCGCACGGTGGCGCAACGCCGCCGCTCTCAACCCCGCAGTCAGGAACTACAATCCCCAGCATGCTCTGCGGCACCCGATCGGAAGCGGGTCGCGGCCGCGCTTGCGCAGTGGATAGGGCGGGTGGACCGGAAGCAGTGTGTTGGTACTGCTATGAGGAAAGTGGAGTCTGTTGCCATGCTCCTCGCCTGGGGCTGTGGCTCCCGCTTGGGTCCGCTCCGGGCTCTGGTGCCTCCGGTCCTACGGAGAGGTGAGAGGCACCAGAGGGAGCAAGCACAAGGGTGGCAGGCGGCTCCCAACCCCTGGCAGGGGCGAAAGCGGCCCGAGGGGGCCTGCGGCCTCTGCGGTGGGGTGACCTCAGCCGCGGCTACACAGGGCGTTTGGCGGCCTGGGCCAGTTGCCTGAGCGCGATTGAGAGGGCCTGACCTCGGTACGGTTGAGGGAGGGCAAAACAGTGGCCGTGGGGCTGCAGCGAGTCCCAGGAAAGGGCCGCGGTACATGGGCGAGAGCGGTTATGGGGACTGACAGTGTCTGAGACAGAGGAGCAATGGGAGTTAGCCAAGGGGAGCAGAAAGTCGTCACTCAGTGGTGGCTCGGTACGGTCTGTGAAATCGTCAGTGAGTTTCAGAACAGCTTTGGGCTGAGAGCAGCTCACCAAATCTGGTGAGGGGGCTGGAGCACAAGTCTTAGGAGGAGCGGCTGAGGGGGCTGAGGTTGTTCAGCCTGGAGAAAAGGAGGCTCTCTACAACGCTCTACAACTACCTGAAAGAAAGGTGTAGAGAGGCCAGTAACACTCCCAAGTATCAAATGCTACAACAAGAGGAAATGGCCTAAAGTTGTGGCAGTGGAAGTTCAGATTGGATAGTGGGAGAAATTTCTGCACCAAAAGGGTTGTCAAACGTTGGAATGGGTGGCCCAGGGAAGTGGTGGGATCTCCATCCCTGGAGGTATTTAAAAGACTGGTAGAAGCGGTGCTGAGGGACACGGTGCAGTGGTAATTTGACATTAGGTTAACGGTTGGACTTGATCATCTTAAAGGGCTTTTCCAACCTAAACAACTCTATGATTGAGTGAATACAGAAGTGAAGCAATAGTAAAAATAACCAGCAGTATGTCTTGTCAAGCAAAAGCTTCGTGCTGTACTATTAGCTGTCATGAGAGAATGTGTCTACAACATACATGATCAGTGCAAAAATAATCCACTGATGCATTCAGAGGACACAGAGCTGTGGGTGTGTTCAAAACCTGTTTTGGCTTGGTGAAAAAATAACATTTTATTTCACAGTAAATTTTAGAATTCATATAAATTATTTATACTTAGTATTTAGTGTGCATACACTTAAACACAAATCTTTGTCTCTTTAATCTTAGCTTTTATACAGATTTGGTTTGGATACTACACTGGCTTACAGTCACTTGTTTAGATACAAGGTAGCACATTTTGGTTTATCTACAGTGGCACAAAATAACATCCCTGTTGTTCAAATGATATAAATCTTCTGAGTAAAGATGTAGATAAGATACAGAACAGCAATTTGGTTAAGGCAGAGAGCCAGCAGTGAGACAGGTTTTGAATAAGGATGGATTTAGAAGTAACAGGGCTTTTTGGATAACAGAATCTGTCAGAACAGAATCTATAACACCCCACAGAGGTACAATGAAAGGAGAAATATACTTGAACTAATATATTTTCCCCACTTGAAAAGTGGGAGAAGCAGTGAAACATCTTGTGGGAAGCATTCATGTGATAAATAGAGTGGATCATTAACTAATTCCTCTCTCTGAGGTACAGGGTACAGACATCCTATTGCATTTTTCACTTTCCTGGGGAACCAACATGTTCATTCTGAAGGATATATTTGCATAACTGTCAAAAGAAAATGAATCTGTAGCTTTATCTCTACACGTGGCACTCTTCTTGCTGGAAAGAGTAGTGATAGAAGGAAGTGTAAAAAGAATGTGGTGGAGGGGTTCTGTGCAGAACCAACGGAATAACGTTAGCTGTAGCCAGCAGAAATTAGCAGTGTTAGAACTGCTGATGTTTTAAAAGTAGAAACTTGACTTCACTGATGTTTGGCCTGTGTCGGGAACAGCTGAGTAGGACTAGAGAGGTCACCATCCCCCTGTACTCGGCACTGGTGAGGCCCCATCGCAAATATTGTGTCCAGACTTGGGCCCCTTACCACAAAAAAAAGGCACTGAGGTGCTGGAGCGGGTCCTGAAAAGGGAAACGGAGCTGGTGAGGGGTCTGGAGAGTAAGTCTTAGGAGGAGAGGCTGAGGGAGCTGGGGGTGTTCAGCCTGGAGGAGACTGAGGGGTGACCTTATGGCCCTCTACAACTACCTGAAAGGAGGGTGTATAGAGGTGGGGGTCAGTCTCTTCTCCCAAGTCACAGGCGATAGGGCAAGAGGAAATGGCCTTAAGTTGCACCAGGGAAGGTTCAGATTGGATCTCAGGAAACATTTTTACACAGAATGGGTTATGCAGCATTGGAATGGGCTGCCCAGGGAGTGGTTGAGGCACCATCCCTGGAGGTATTGAAAAGATGAGTTGACATAGTGCTTAGAGATGTGGTTTGGTGACGGGGATTGTTTGGGTTTGAGGTTTTTTGGCTTTTTCATCAGAGTTAGGTTGATGGTTGGACTAGATGATCTTACACATCCCTTCCAGCCTTGACAAATCTGTTATCCTCAAATATTACAAAACAATTACTTGTGGTGGTTTTAATTTTAGCATATCAGGATACATGGCTTCCAAGTTCTGCAATGTACTTGATGGATATACGAGTCCTCGTTAGTATAGATTCCTTACGGAAAAGGGATTGATGGTTTCTGATGGGTGCTGTAACCAAGCTGTCGAAAGGCCTCAGCTGTTTTTTGCAGCATCCATGCAGTTTTGCTGTGATGAAAGAAATTACCGTATCACTTGATGAACTAATCAGATTAAATTTAAATCCCTTGTTAACGCTTCCAGGGTTTGCTGCCACACTCATTAGGAAGTCATATGATGTCAGAAGAGTTGAAATCACTCCCCTGGAGCAGAGGAAGGTAACTTTTGATACCCATGCTTTAGTGCAGGACCTGGAAGCCCATGGTAAGTGATATCAGATAAATAAGTCAAAGGAAAACTTTAAGTACTAAAACTTTGAGTGCTATCAGCTTTCCCAAAGTACCAGCTCTTACAAAGTGTTTTGGCAGCCTCTGGAGGTGACTGGTGAAGGAGAGGCCTCTGGTGCTGTTTGATGCCTCCTGTAGCAGTACAAATACACTGTTACAGACACTTTAACTTCTTTGGAAGGCAAGTTTATATAGTGTCTTCCCCCCAAGGAATATAATGCACTCAAATTTAAAGTAACAATACCAGTTAAAGAACTGCTTTTCTAGCAAAAATGAAGCTTTCGTAGAAGTTCCTTCCTACTAATAATAACTTAAGGGGTTTTTCTCTAATTAGAAGTATTTGCAGCAGCCTCGTGCCATGATTCACTCTTGAAGTCTCATGATTCACACACACTTGTTTTTGCGAGCGTGGCTGGCTGGAGACAGAGGGAGGGTCCATCCAGCCCTGGGATTTCTCTCCTGACAGCAGCTGTGACTTCCTGCAGAAGAGTGTTAAAACAGGGCAGACGCATGTGATGCACCCTCTTGTATTTCCAAGTCTCCAGCTTTTTTCTCCGTGGAGGTATTTTGGGTGTGAGTTTCAGGTTTTTTTGACCCTGGGTATATTTGGGTGTGAGTTCTATTAACCTTCAGTGGAATTCTTTTCACAAGCTTATTCAGTCCCCAAACCCCTATAAACTGATTAGTACCCAAATCATCCTCTCTCATGGAGTTTCAGACCTCCACTCTTTTGGTTTTGCAGAACCTGGCTTCACGAGGTTAACGTGATGCTGAGGTCTTCTGTGGGAAGTCGGGGTGACCATGTGATCTCTCATGTCACTCATGATTATGTAAACTTCTATTAGGTACCTCCATGATTCTTTCCAACCAGAAGAGTCCTAGCTTGTGGAATTTTCCCTTGACCAGTCACTTTTCCATGCTTTTGATGATTCCCAATTCCCTTCTGTGAATCCCTTCCACACCTATCGCAGCCCATTTCCAAAGGGAGGGAACAGAGCTGCTGGCACAGAATGTCCCATGAATTTCAGCAGTGACGTAATGTTGCATCCCTTTTGGTTTTTGCTTCTTTTCTTAGCAATTCCTATGGCTTTGGTTTGTTGTATTGATCCCTTCTAAGCACTGAGCTGATAGCTTCATCCCGATAGCAACCCTCTTCTAAGGTCCCAAGATCTTTCTCCTGAGTGACAGGAGGAACTTCATACAATTTGAAGTTGGGATTTGTTTTCCACTATTTGGGTCTAATAATGATATGTATTGAAGACTCCTAAGAGTCCACTAACACTGTTTGGTTTTTTCATGCACGTCAGACTTCTCAGCCAGTTCCCAACGCCTCTTGTGGAACTGCTGTTAAAAGCTGGTGGTTTATTTGCCACTTTCCAGCCCTTGGGTTAACTGAGGTGGTTTATGAGATGTTACTTGTCCCCAGCACTAATTCAGTTATTTCTTCTTTGAGTTCCATTAAAACTTGCAGGCTGAAGTCTGTCACTGTGTTGTTTGTTTAACTTGTTCCACAGCTTGTACAGATACTCCAACACTACGCTGACAGGGCTCTGTGCTGTAACACACGAATCACAAAAGTGAGAGGCATTTCGTTTTTCTCAAATTTGCTGTAGGTGGTTTTCAGGCTCCACTCTCCAGCTTATAGAATGGTTGGAGTTGGAAGGGACCTGAAAGATCATTGGGTTCCAAACCCCTGCCATGGGCAGGGACACCTCCCACCAGACCAGGTTGCTCACAGCCTCATCCAGCCTGGCCTTGAACAATCCCAGGGATGGGGCATCCACAACTGCTTTCAGCAACCTGTTCCAGTGCCTCACCACCCTCACAGGGAAGAATGTCTTTCTGGTGTCTTATCTCAATCTCCCCTCTTTCCATTTAAAACCATTACCCCTCATCCTATCGCTCCACTTCCTGGCAGAGTCCCTCTCCAGCTCTCCTGTAGGCTCCCTTCAGATACTGGAAGGCTGCTCTAAGCCTTCTTCAGGCTATCTCCCTTCTCCAGGCTGAGCAACCCCAACTCAGCCTGTCTAGTTACATGAACTTCTCCATATTTTCTAAACCTCCATGCACTGAGAACAGTTCCTGCTATAGAGGAAGAGCAAAATAACTAGCAAAAACATAAACAACCCTGAAAGTTCAGATGAACTGAACACACTTCTCAGTGGAAGGAAGCTGGCATAAAGCATGCATGGGTTTTATAGTAATGTAAAACCAGTGGTGCAGCTTGACAATACCAGTATTTTGGAAGTATTTTAGAGGGGAGCAGTGACATATTTCTCTACATAATGAGATAAATTAAAACATTTTTAAAGGCAAAGTTAAATCGACGCCACATTATTAAATGGTTCAATGAAATACAACACAACAGTGAGAGCCCAGGAAATAAACCCTTAGGGTGAAAGCTCTCAGCACTGCCTCAGGCATGGCTTAGGACAGCTTTTTGTTTCCCTATTCACCACACATCATCTTAAACGCTTCAAAATTCCACCAAACTGTGGACTAAGTGTACTTTTTATCATCAGAAAACAAAAATCCCAGTTGGAATTCATTCTGCAGGCGATGGATGCAGCAGTTTTGAATCAGTTTGGCACGTGTTCCTACCTGTGCAGAACAATTTCTGTATGTGCAGACCTTTTCACTTCATTTTGCAGGGTGTGTGCTTTGTAGCTGAAGGTAAGTTTAGTTTCAACAGGATTTGTGAAAGTTTGCTGTGAAGTAAAATGATGCTGAATCATTTTTATGGCGGATGAGCAGTTCAGCAACAGGCAGGGATTGGTTCCCCTGTCAGCTGCGTGCACAGAGTATTTCAGTAAGTTGAAAGTTAACGTGCTTCAGATTTCTGCAGAGTTGTGTCTGTGGTTTTTCTAGTTAAAAGTCACAGTGACTGCCTCCTCGCTGACAGTCTTCAGTAACTGGGTGACTTCCCATTTGCCAGTGTAGTTAAGTACAGCACTTGAGTGTTCCTGTTTATTATGTACCTTACTCTTCTCTTCATCCAGCCTTCTAATATTACCCTAAACTTGTCATCTTTCAAATCTCTTCTAGGCTTTGGGAAGGAACAAGCAGAGACCATCGTGTCGGCATTAATAACCCTGTCGAATGTCAGCTTAGACACAGTCTATAAGGACATGGTTACACAGACTCAGCAGGTAAGCTTTAATCTATGGTGTACAGATACAGGGGTGCTGCTGGAGAGTTGGCTGAGCATGAGCCAGCAGTGTGCCCAGGTGGCCAAGAAGGCCAAGAGCATGCTGGCCTCCATCAGGAACAGCTGGTGAGTAGGACTCAAGAGGTCATTGTCCCCCTGTACTCAGCACTGGTGAGGCCCCATCTCAAGTGCTGTGTTCAGATTTGGGTCCCTTACCACAAAAAAAGACATTGAGGTGCTGGAGTGGGTCCAGAGAAGCACAGCAAAGCTGGTGAGGGGTCTGGAGAGTAAGTCTTATCAGGAGAGGCTGAGGGAGCTGGGGTTGTTCAGCCTGGAGGAGACTGAGGGGTGACCTTATGGCCCTCTACAACTACCTGAAAGGAGGGTATAGAGAGGTGGGGGTCAGTCTCTTCTCCCAAGTCACAGACAATAGGACAAGAGGAAACAGCCTCAAGTTGTGCCAGGGGAGGTTCAGGTTGGATCTCAGGAAAAATGTTTACATGGAAAAGGTTATCAAGCATTGGAATGGGCTGCCCAGGGAGTGGTTGAGGCACCATCCCTGGAGGTGTTGAAAAGATGGGTTGACACAGCGTGCAGTGACGTGGCTTAGTTTTATCAGAGTTAGGTTGGTGGTGGGACTAGGTGATCTTAAAGGTCCCTTCCAACCTAGACAATTCTAGAATTGTAATTGGGCTCCGAATTACTTAATTGTTGGTGTAAACCTTTCTGTCTGCACCATCAGGTCAGCACCTCAGCCTGCTCCAGCAAAGCATCAAGGTTGTGGAGTGAGTCAGTTAAGGAGCATGGCTGGCTTTTCTGTTGGTAATAGAAGCAGTGACAAGTTTTGCTTTAACAAATTGCCAAAATAAAAAGAGCTTTAGTTTATCTCATAGGCCAGACATCTGGGCCAGGATAATAAAGCTCAGATGCACAGTAATGGTTTTAATAATTACTGGGGAAGGCTGTGCAGGCTGAAATTACACACCATTCTTCTTCAACGAGTTAATGCAATTACATATTCATTGCTATTTTATTTAAACTGCTGAGCCTTCCTTCCAACAGATTTTTATCTTACTGGCATTTATCCTTAATAAAAGTTATTAAACTTTTTTTTTTTCTATAAGTCTCAGAAGGAAAAAACTTTGCCTCTCTATTTTTTTCATCCAAATGGAAATCTTTCTCCTTGGAGATCCTGTTGTATACCTGAAAAAAGTTACTATCCCAAACATAATTTGCATGGAACTGTGTTAGGTGGAAACAAAAATCCCAGTTTCAATTCATTCTGCAGGCTGGGTTTTATAGTGTAGTCAGTGTTGAAGCTGAATTTTTTAAGAAGGGATGAGGCAAATTGTTTCCTCAGTGCAAATGCAACTGCAGTTTTCCCAGGAACTGCAGGAAGTTCATTGTGTTCAACAAAGCAGTTGGATTTCAGTGGAAGCTGGGTCAGGGCACGTTTTAATGAATTTAGTTCAACACAGGATGTGAGAAATACTGTCTGGTTCTAATCTGAGCGAGAGCTCTTCGCTTTGCTGGCTCTCCACTTTCAAAGCAGAACCCCACAGAGAGATGTCATTTTCCATGGTACATAGCAGGTACCTTCCTTAATACTCACTAGAGTAGAATCACTTCTGAGATTTTAAAATACAAAGTTTCTTCCTTTATTTTCCTTTTTTTGCTCTGTAGTGTATGAGTAGCAGCTGAATTCCAAGCTATTTAGTCCAAAAACCACGAAGGCTTTTTTCGTTGCTTTTTAACAACGTTTTACTACTCTGCCTCATGCTTAAAGCAGAGAGGAAAGACTGATTTTTCATAGAATCATAGAATCACTTAGGTTGGAAGAGACCCTTGGGATCGAGTCCAACCATCTGCCCTACTCTACAAAGTTCTCCCCTACACCAGATCCCTCAACACCACATCTAATCTACTCTGAAACACAGTCAGGGATGGTGACTCCACCACTTCCCTGGGCAGCCCATTCCACTGACTGACCACTCTTTCTGGGAAGAATGTTTTCCTAATGTCCAGCCTAACCCTACCCTGCTGCAGCTTGCAGCCATTCCCTCTTGTTCTATCGCTGATTACCCATGAGCAGAGACCAGCACCAACCTCTCTCCAATGTCCTTTCAAGCAGTTGTAGAGAGCGATGAGGTCTCCCCTCATCAGGGCTTTTGATGACTTTGTGGGCAAGAAATGGAAGTGCTGCCTTAGGAACTGGACTCAAACCAACCATTAATGCTTTATGGGCTACTGATCGTTCCTTGAAAATCAAAGGGAGTGAAGGACTAACCTGAAGTTTTGAGTCTATTTCATTTCAGAGCTACTTGGACTAATACCTCTGGCTTTTGTGCTTCAGTTCAGAGTTAGTGTATTAAAGAAACAGAAAAAGCAAAAAATCAAAACCTCTTGAGTCTGTCAGACAAATTGCAGCTACAAAATCCTGGGTTTCTGTCACCTTCTTGTTGGAGAGTCTCCCCATTTTTTGTCGTTTGCAAGCTTTCATAATTTCATATCTCAAAACTCTTTACTTACTGGGTAGTGGGCAACTTCATCATTGGCATGTTTTATTGTTTCTAAGGAAATAACTTTACAGCAGATAATGGCACATTTGGACTCCATTCGAAAAGATATGGTCATCCTGGAGAAAAGTGAATTTGCCAACTTGAGAGCAGAGAATGAGGTACTAATTAATATTTTTAATGAAGTGGTTAAATTGCACTATGTGTTGGGTTATACCTGGTGTGTGTTTCTGTGGAATAAAATATGAATGTAAAAGTAATCGTGGATACTCTTCTCAGAGTTGAAGTTGTTGTAGATTACAACTTCTGACAGAAATATATATTTCATCTGATAAGACTTGCTCAGTTCTGATGTAGAGCAGCAAAAAGCTACACATTAGAGTTGTCTGCTGTATTCTTATTTAAGGGGACGCTGGTGGAGTCTCGTCACCATTAATGCCACAATGCAGGGAGAGCAGGCAGCTCTTTCTTTGCAACAATTTAGTAATAATAAAATACTGGTGATAATAATAAAAAACTGGCAATCAAGACCTGTTTTACTTTTGCTTGGTAGCATTTTGGCATCTTTTTTCCTGCTGTCTTCAGTCTCAGAATAATACAATCATCATCATTACAAAATAATCCCTTTGTTTTGAGGAGAATTCCCAGCAGATTGTGTGTGGCCATACAGTTAGGGTATTTAATGAAGAACAAATTGCTTGTTGGGAGAAAAAGAACAGTACTGGCATGCATGCAGTGGTAGCACTTACATGAGTGATTCTCTGGGTTCTCTCATTCAGTTTGCTGAATCGGTAACATCGTTCTTTCTTTTCCTTCTCTGCACCTAGAAAATGAAAATTGAATTAGATCAAGTTAAACAGCAGCTAATGGTAAGCAAACAGCAAGTGCCTACACACTCCTACTGGGGAGAGTAAATAGTTCTTTTCATAATCTTTTTTTGCTTTGAAGAATGAGACTGGTAAAATCCGAGCTGACAGCAAGCTGGACATCAACCTGGAAAGGAGCCGAGTGACGGATATGGTAAGCTTGAGCTGCTCTGTGAGGATTCCCTTAGCAGTGCTGTGCCTTGTTTTCTCTTACTACGGTTGTGATTTATGGTTTGTCCGCAGTTTACAGACCAGGAGAGGAAACTGATGGAAGCAACTACAGAGTTTCATAAAAAAGTAAGTACTGAGCAAAGCTGATGTTCTTTTGAGCAGGACACTTAGGTGTTGCATTACATAAAGGCCAAACGGTCGTGAAAGTAAGGGATTTTTGAATGTCAGAAGCCAAAGGCTGGGCTGTGTCCCCCAAGCCTGTTGGATGTGTTTATGGCTGAAGCCTGTGGGCTTTGCACTGAACACCAGTCAGGCAGAAAGAGGCACACAGGTCTTGTCTCCTGCTTCCGGAGTATCTTGCAGTGCAGGCTGTTACTGGTGGGATGGGTGCTGTCACACTGCCCTTCCCAGTGTTAACAGACGGGCTGGCCAGCTCCAACGGAGGGACGGTTCACAGGCCAACACCCAAGCAAATGTTTCAAGGGCTGGAAGTCCTGAAAGCTGCTAGTGGGCCCTGAGAGCTTTGATGGACGTGTCCTATCATATCACTGTGCTGGATGTGGCTTGTGAATGCTTAAACCTTTCTACCCTACCTTAGGGAGACTGTCAGTGCACTGCAGAATGCCTCCTTCAGGAGGCACTGACGTATTGCAGACAAAAGCCTGGATGAGCTGAGTTTTCTCTTTTTCTCTCTCTTTAATATTCTTTCTGGACTGTATTAAATGCTGCTTTCTGTCCTCTAAGGTCTCTTACCAGTTACATATTTTACATCAGGGATAGGTTGGAAATTGGTATCTCTTGTTGCTGGCGGCACGGTATTGTTTGGCTTTTCGAAAAGAAAAGGGCTAGAGATCATCATCAAACACGTGCTCTCTCTTAAATGTTTCAGGATTCAAATACCAACAGTGTTATCTCAGAAATCAGTAATAAAATTGACACGGAAATAGCTTCCTTAAAAACCCTCATGGAATCAAATAAACTGGATACAATACGTTATTTGGCAGGTATGTCCCAGGCAAGGAGGTGAGTACAAAGAGCGGGGCTTTGGAGGGACAACATGTTACTCAGGGATATGTGCAGAGTGAATTCAAGTCAGTTGTGTAGCAGGAGACAGGTGGGGCTGGGAGGAGGGTGAGCCTTTCCAATTAAAGAAGAGGTGGGAACGTGCAAACACTGCTGCAGTTGGACTAGGATCATGCCCAGAACAGGGATTAGGAGGAACATGGACATCATTTATTTATTTAAAGAGTAGGAAAGAAGCCTGAATACCTTATCGAGTGTGACACTACCTCTGCTTGCTGCAGCACAGCCATGTATGTGGCAGAGCTGCTCCAAGAGCTCTCCTGCACTTAGTTAAGTTACCCTAAAAGTTTACTGATACTCAGAGTAGTCTGAGAGTGACCAGTTCAGCCTCCCGTTCAGTCCTCCACACACACACGGTTCCTGTGAGGCAGTGCTGGTACTTGTCCCTGCCAAGCAGAAATGATTTCAGTCTGACCTGAGGTTGTCTTCTCAACATATACATCATCAGTGACATTTTTATTGTATTGGAAATGAATAATAATAAAAAAAGAGTAATTACTATATTTGGAAACAAGAACAAGTTCAAAAGGGAAACTTAATTAGCTTTGTTCTAACACTAATTGAAACAGTGACTTAAACCCAAGAGGCAGCTCATCAGGCTTCAGAGGCGCTGCCTACGTTGATGATGTGTCAGAGGGGGGTATTGGTCGTTCATTGTCGTTCTGGTCAGTGGGAAATCACTTTAGTTATGCCTAATGCAAGACCAGGCACAGCCACCTCTCCTGTAATACCCACGCCAGTAGGGGGTTAACAATAAGAAAAAGTGACTGTAACCTCTTGTAGTTATTCAGAGGTGTCCCTGAAATAGTTCCTCGGGCTGCTGAATGTGACCCCCCCTCTCACCTCCTGGGTGGTGAGGATATTCCAGCCAAGACAAACAATTGTCTTCTCAAAGTGTTCTGTCACACCTGCAGCAATTTGGGAGGCTCAGGAGGCTCAGCTCTGCAGTCGACAGCATTCTTTCATCTGCTTGCAGCTAATTTCTGGGAGGTAGGAGGTGATACAGGTTAGCATTCAGCTAATTATTTCCTTTTGGTTTTGCTTTGTTTTTAACAGCTTCAGTGTTCACTTGCTTAGCAATAGCCCTGGGATTTTACAGGTTCTGGAAGTAGCTCTGGATGGAATGACAGCATCAACTACAGATGGAGAAAAGGCCACCCAGGCAACATCAGTTTGATGAACGTGTTTGGGCTGTTGCTAACCCTGGTACCTGCTTGTTTTGATGTTCCTACTCTGCACTAAAGATGTTTCTGAACATGTAACGCTAAAGATTAAAATAGTTGGGGGAAAGTAGGCAGACAGTCATATTTCATTGCCTTTATTCAATACTGTATTTATTTCAAAGGACTTCTTATGCTAAATCAGAAAGCGTTTCCTCTACGTGTTTTAGCTGTGTTGTCGTTTGGAACGTTCTCACTTCAGCTCCTCTTGAAATGGAAATAGTGAAGATGGGATAGGCCCTTGAAACGGGCATGCTGTTCCCAGGTTAGTGTTCACAACGGGGGAATGGCAGATTCCAACACATCTACTCTGGTCCAAGTTAATTAATCTTAAATACAGGATCTGGATTTTCCCCTACAGTCTGTTCCTCTTTTCTGGTGGACTTAAGCCTGGCCCTTTGGGGGGTTTTTTATTTATATATAAACATGCACTCCAAGGTCTTTACTAAAGAATCCTTGTTTTTCTTGAAAATTTGTTTACATAAATTTAAAATCTCATTTAGAACTAAAGCTTCTGCAGAGATTCATTTTATTTAGTATCTCTTGCAATTTCTGTAATCTCAGAGGTCAACACAATGGGAGAACTTCTCTCCTTCCAAGAGAAAATGCCTCCACTCCAGGAGCTGTGTTTCAGCCCTGGGGCAGGTAAGTGCCCTTAACTCCCCCAAGCAGGGCAGAGCATTTCCAATAAACACTCCTGTATTTTCTGGGCATAGGATCTGACTTAGGACATGGAAATATTCATCATCTCAGTGGTGCCAGCGTGGTGGTGGTCACCCTCCTCCCATCTCCACGCTCCTCCAGGCTGCTCTGTAATCCTGTGGGACACACTGACCCTCTGAACTTTGGTGGTGATCTCTCTACCTTCTGGAAGGACCCCACAGCTCTTGTTGCAGAGATGGAACGTAGCAGGTGGATGCCCCCCAAAACTGAAGCAGTTTCACCTTGTTGAGTACAAGTGTGTGTGTTTGGTTTGATTCTTTTATTCAAGTAATACCTTAAAAAACACTTCCCAGATTAAAGTTTTAAGTCAGAGTAGGCACTTTATGGAGGAAAGAGTATTTGGTACTGACCAGCAGCAATTCTTGTTGCAGTTTTAGTCTGTTTACGGTTGAACTTGCTGGCATCCTGCTAATTCTTATATTCTGTGCATTGAGTTATTAGATTCATTTCAGAAATAAAATAAATTTCTTACACTTTGCTATCTGAGGGACTTGAATACAGACTGCAAACAAGCACAGTGCTGGTACACTGGGAGCTGAGGCTGCTTTTCCAGTGGTCTGTGTGTTGGTCCAGTAGGTGTGGGTGCTGGCAGCAGGTTTGTGCTGGGGAGGTTCAGGTTGGATCCCAGGAAAGTATTTACACTGCAGGGGTCGTGCAGCATCGGAACGGGCTGCCCAGGGAGCGGTTGAGGCACCATCCCTGGAGGGATTCAAAAGACAGGTTGACATAGTGCCCAGTGACACAGTTCAGTGATGGGTTTTTGTCAGAGTTAGGTTGATGGTGGGACAAGATGATCTTGAAGTGCCCTTCCAACCCAGACAGTTCTATGATTCTAAGGTATGAGTGAAGTGGTGATGCTGTTCTCAGGCCTGGGAGGGCCTATGCCATTGATAAACTATCACTGGACAGGAAGAGAACTCTTTCTGTTCTTTCTTGGGGTTGTTGGAGGGTTTTTTTTAATAAAAAAAGGCTGCTGCACTGCCATAGAAACAGCTGGGCACACAAACACTTTGCACTGTCTAGAATATTACCATTCTGCCTCCCCCGTCTGCTTGTCCCTTGTCAGAGGCTCAGCTCTCAGCGCAGTCTCACAAACGCTCCTCCAGGGCTACCTGCTGGTTTCTTCTTTACTTGCTTTTTCTCTTTGCAAGACTTGGAGACAGTCTCAGCTTCCTGAAGGAAAGGATGTCACAGCCATTAAACAGCAGTCGCTGAAACCTGCTACCTCCTGGAACAGGATTTAATAATATATGGTAGGGCCCAGGCACGGGGTGGTGGGCACAGCAGGGCACAATGAAGTGCCCTTGGCTGTAGCAGTCACTCAGAGCGGACTTTGAAGACAAACCTGCCTCAAGAGAAGTTGTCTCCAGGCCCAACTGGACTTTTTTAGGTTGCTACTAGTGAAACAATTAACTACAGCCACTCTTGCGTCGCAGAACTGGGGCACTCTGTGCTTAGACTTTTAAACCTGCCAGGGAAGAACAAGTAATGGCTTCATCTAAGCTGTGGCAGCAGAAAGGGGGCTGTTCTTTCAAAAGGGGAGGCACCTGCATCGCCTGAGGGGCTCAGCAGCATGGAAAAGATCAGGCCCAAGGATATGGTAAGAAGCAAACAGCTATAGGAGCTGTAGGTGCATGTATTGTATATGGTGGCAGGGAAAGCTGGCACTGGCTGAAGGAGGGGGTAAAAAAGCAGAGGAGGGAAGGGAAGGTGCAGAAACAATCCTGCAAGGGGGGCAGGAGAAGGAAAGCAGAGAAGGGGGATGGAAGGAAAGTGGAAGGAGCTTTGCAATGTGGTTGTGCCAGACCACATGGCATCGCTCAGGTGCACACAGGCATGTGAGAACGTAGCTGTGGAGCAAGCACCCTGCACAAGGGTGTGACACAGGCACCACAGTGACCTGCAGGCTCAGGTCAGAAAAGGATCATACTCAAGTAGGGACATTCCAAGCACCTGGGCCTCATTCAGACCAGGCTGAAAAAGGTGGTAACAGTACCCTTTCCACCCAGCAACACAATTTCACCTCCAAGAAATGACAGAATGGTTAGAGTTGGGAGGGACCCTAAAGATCAAGGACAAGGAAACTGATATCCACGCTGTGTATGCAGTGACTGACAGTTCATCTGACATCCTTTCACAGCAGAGACACTGTCAGGATGTGACAAAGGCTTCTGCTCACTTCAGTGTCCCCAGGTAAAATGTGCTGGCCCATTTACTCCAGCAATCCCTCGTTAACCTGCCTGGGAGTCTGAGGACAAAGATGCACAAGCAACGGGCAGCAGCCTCTGCCCCAGGCGCTGGGGGAGCTGGTGTGCCACTCACCGGTGGGGGGGACACCAGTTTTCTCTAGGCTCTCCCTAAGGCGGTTTATCTCAGCACGGCAGTCATCCAGCTGGCTCTCCAGCTCCTCCCGCCTGACTCGCTCCTATTCCAGCTGGGCCTCCAGCTCCCTCACAGCCCTGCCAAAAACAAAGGAGACAAGCAGAGGGTGAAGCACATCCAAGCCTGCCCCCACTGCTTCACGGGGTCCTCCTGTGCCTTTGGTAAGTCACAGCAGAAAGCAACGCTGTGTCCCTCACACCAGCTGTGCTGGGGCGAGCTACAGTGTGTTCCCGGCTCAAAAAGAGCCCTAAATCGCTGGTTTTCCCTCCCCGCTGCCAGCCGTGCTCAGCGCAATGTGACCACCAGATGGAGACGTCTTCCCACGCTGACCCGACGCCAGGTCCTGGGCAGGCTGTAACCCAGGCCCATCTCCAGCTGCGGAGCAGGGAAGAGAGCCCAAGGAGCAAGAAGTTTAGTATGAAACAAGGAAAAAGCATAAAACTGGGATTCTGGAAGAGTCAGGGCCAGCTTTTTTGTTTACATATGGTGCTTCCACGTCCTTCCTACTGATTGGCTTAGCCACGGCTGACGAATACTCAAGTGACAGCCTGTGTGACACTTACTAAAGGGAAACTGAAGCACTGGCTGATGAGCAGTTGCACAAGATCTCATCGGTCCCACCCACAGTGGCTCCTAAATTAATTGAGATTCCTGGAACTGGTTAGCTGAGATGTAACTCACATATATTCCTGTTAGAACAGCAGTTGACCTCAGCAACTGAGTCATCTCGAGTTGAGCTGGCTCTCCTCTGTAGCAGCATGAATTAGCACAGCCACAAAGATGGACAATTGGTAAAAGGCAAAGGGAGGCATCTGCCCCGTAGGTTCAAACAGCACAGCAGGAAAGCTCTCAGCAAGAGCCACCACATTTCCCAGACTGAAGCATTTCTGACTCACGCAGCCCAAAGCTCTATCAACCTTACCGGCACTGTGATGGCCTTCCTTATGCTGGGAAAGCAGTGCTCAGGGGGACAGGCTGACTTCTCACAGCCTTCAGATTATTAACACACAGCTCTAACACTGTGTCACACCCACACGGTGGCAATTTATCGTCACGCAAAGCTGCCTGGTCAAAGCACTGGGCAGTGGTTCACAATGGGCCTCTTACAGCCAGAAAACACGCACTAAAGCAGGAATCTTCAAAAACTCTAGAGTAGCCCTCCCGAGTGGTAACTCCTGCCTTTCATCTAGCAAAATTAAAGTAATGAGGTTTTCTGGCATATACATCCAAGCATCTTGGAGTTTATCCACAGGCAGGTACCCTGAGAAGGGCAGGAAGGTAGGCTGAGCAGCAGTATTTCCAGTGTGGAGCTAGGGATGGTCTCTGGCCTCCACAGGTGAAAGAGACCCTTCTGAGATGCTCACAGTTCTTCTAGTTTAGCTGCACATGCCACAGAAAGCAAAATTCCTTAAAGAGCCTCATCAGAGCCCCCTAATAGTGTTAGATTTGGAGTAGCTGCTCCATCCAAAACGAACTCTAATTTCTGCCATTAGTGAACAACGACTTTTCCATCGTTGCAAACGGATTCCTCTGACTTTAAATATGTAAAGGGTGAGTGTCAGGAGGATGGAGCCAGGCTCTTCTCAGTGACGTCCAATGATAGGACAAGGGGCAATGGGTGCAAGCTGGAACATAGGAGGAAGGTCCACTTAAATATGAGGAAAAACTTCTTTACAGTGAGGGTGACTGAACACTGGAAGGGGCTGCCCAGGGAGGGTGTGGAGTCTCCTTCTCTGGAGACATTCCAAACCCACCTGGACACGTTCCTGAGTGACCTGCTCTAGGTGTTCCTGCTCCGGCAGGGGGGTTGGTCTAGATGATCTTTCAAGGTCCCTTCCAATCCCTGAGATTCTGTGATTCTGTGACTTTCCAACATCAACATCTGAGCAGGTCACCCTCCTCCTTCAAAATGAGGAAAGATACTTCTAGAAGTGATTAATCTCATCCTCAAGAATATATCTAATTATGCTCTGAAAAAAGCTACCTCTCTCCAAGGGGTCTAAAAAGGAGCTCCAGGTAACTAATTTGGATGCAGATAAGTATTTTGCAGATATATCAACTTATCAACTTAAGGAAGATGGAGTTTCAGCCCGGGCCGAGTCAAAGGGTTATCTGGAGCCAGAATAAATTCTGACCTGTTTCTCGGCTCATATACAGCTGTAAAGAGAACTGTTTAACTCCAGTCTGTGACACCTACTACCTGCTCCACATCTGCACAGACTGGCAAGTCTGCAGTCATCTTGATGGCCTGCAAGCCCTCTGAATACAGCCACCTCTCAGTGACCAAATAAAGACAGTGGCTGGAGTGGCCCAAACACATAAGGGACATGGTTATCCAGAGAGACTGAGAACAGCGGGTATCCAAATCTCTGACAAGTAAAGGGCTGTTTTTTGGGGCAATGTGTTATTGTTTAAGCTCCAGACCTTCAATAGAAAGGCTTTTCTTTGAAACTTAAGACAGTTTGCCCATCAAATCACCTGATCAATCTATCAGAACCTTTCATTTAATGGAGATCCTGAGAATTAGACAGACATTAGGAAAAGTGCTGCGTGTGCAGGGGCAAGTTTGCTGAGATTTCTTTTTTCTGTGGTCTGGACATGAGCTAATGCTTTCTTGTGCACAGAAATATATTGCCCTTGACACAGAAATGTAAAAGGTCATTGAATAATTTCTCCTGTATATGCACTTCCACCCAGGCCATGCTAAGGCTAATGCCTGTTTTTTTACACTTGTTAAAGTGCATCCATGGATTTGGCAACCTCAATGCAAACAGAACAGCCAGGACCCACCAGACCTACTGCAGGAAAACCCGAAGGCCGAGCAGATAATCTTGCACAAGAAGCGTGGACCCATCAAACACTTGTGTTGCGCTGTGGGGCCGATCCTGGTGGTAGAAGTCTAGAAACAGTCAGACAAATAAATTGCTGAAGTCTGTCTCTTTTTGGCGTGGCTGAAGTTGGTAAGTGGAAAGGACAGAATGGCCAAAACAACTTGAGTGTAAGTTAGACTTAAAGAAGGCTTTAAAATGGGCCTCACAGAGGTAAACATTAGCAGGACAAGTTAACCTTACTTCTCAGCTTCCCTTTCTTCTTTTTTAATCTTCTTCTCCTCTTCAGTTATTCCTCCCAGCTGCCTGTAGTTGCTGTAGGCAATTTCTAGAAGGTGCTGAAGTTCTTGAATCTTGCAAAAGGCCCTTACTGTAAGACAGAGTTCTCAGGTAGGTAAAATGCACGGAGAAGACAGTCAGGCTGGAATCCAATAGTCCAGCAAACAGCCTCACACAGGGCAGAAATCCCACTGCTCAGCAAATACTGAGCTACACCTGACACCCACGCAGCAGACACCTCTCAAAACCAAGCAGCAATCCAACACAGCTTCACTAACACGGATCAAAACAGTGTAACAATTATGTGCTGATTGCCCTCTGCCATGCTTTCTAATTTCCCACAATTTGTTTGAATGCTCAGTGATACAGATATAGGCTGTATCTCTAGCCTACAGATAGCCTACACAGATGTCAACTCTCTCACCTTACAACAGAAAGGCACAGGAGCTGGCAGAAACTGTGCATCCAGGACCACAGCCTCTTTAAGCCAGCTGTTTCAAATAAGGAGTGATGGAAAGACACTGCTTACCACGGGCGTTCCTTTCCTCTGCTTTATCCAGGGTTAAATCTTCTTTGCTATCCATACTCCCTTCCACACCATGTCTCTCAAAAAACTTTATGTTGTTTGCATCTAGTTCTTCATCACTATGGTTACTGTCTCCAGCTCCTTGTGTCAAAAGCTCCACAGCTGCCTCTTGGGCAAATCTGCACAGAGAACAGTTAACCTACACTGAAACACCCCTGTTACCTGCAAAAATGCAGCCACACTCCCTGCATTTGACAGAAGGTCTCTGAAACTCTTCACATTCCCATTTATTGGAGGGGGTTTCAGGATTAAAGGAAGCACTGGTACACAAACTATAAGCAGCTATCCTGCTTTTTGTAGTATGCCGACAGCAGGAGGTCTGCCTCAATGAAATCCTATGGCAATGACTCCCACACCAGAGGTGGGAGCTTTTACTTCGCAGGTTTTCATAATAGAATCTCATCAGAAACTGTATTATTTTTATTAATGCAAAATGTCAAATTGGCCTTTCCTAGTTCTCATTTGCTTTGTACAGCAGGAGCAGCCTGGCTCACAGTTTTCCGTTTACAGATCATCTACTTTTCATCTTTTGTGCCTGACATTGCTAAAAAACAAAAGAAATAAGTTAAGTGAAAATTAAAACCTTTTATAGCTACAATACAACTTTGCTTAGTGCTCAGAGCTGGAACTCATGGGCCTGATCCGTGCTTGATCCATCACTGAAAACCAGGATTAGTTCCAACAAAGCTGACACGATATTGATAAATAATTAGTACGTAAATAAAGGACAAAGCTACAGGATATGTGCTGCTACCTCTTGGCTGCATCCTTTGGAGTCTCTCCAGCATCATTTGTAATGTCACAGTCGGCTCCCATTTCTATCAACCACTGTAAGCAGTGGATATGCCCGGGGCCAGCAGCTGAGGGAAGGAAAGTGCAGACAAGTCAGTTATATACAACTACAGTGTTTCACACCTAAAATGTCCCCCTCTTGTCATTACTTGACTTGCCAGAGGCCAGGTTCACTAGACACACCACACGGGAGATACTACTACAGCAGAAGCCCACGGGTACATGCAGTTTTGGGGAAGACCATCCAATGTGGTTTTGTGTCTCTTTCTAGTTCCAGAAATTTACTGGCCACTCTCCCTGGACACGAGTGAAACTCAACTTGCCCAGTTCCATGCACCGAGCATGAGCCACACAAATAATGTTGTAGGAAGGCCTATATGCCATAGATTTGCAGCAAACCAGTATCACCTCTCTCCAACTCTGGGTAGAAACAGCTGTCTGCCCCAATATCTAGTGTGTGGTCTGCTGGAGACCTTCCCTCCTGTCTCACAGAGAAGCCAGTGCTTTGTGCTGGAGCAATAGGCTCATCATTTCTTGGGCCAGACACTGAAGGCAACACTTCTCTGCTGTAGCCTTGCTTAGTCATACAATGCAGCATGGCTACTGCTCATCCCATGTGCTGCCAGGAACCATGGCTCACATAAGGAAGATGGCATTTGGCAGGTCTAGCTGTTTTGCTCAAGGAAAAATAAATCCATTTCTTGACAGTACCCCCTTTGGAGGTTTGCCATATTTGTTTTCTTACTGAGATAAAGAAATGAAGTTACAATCAGACATAGTATTTGCCCATAACACCAACACTGCATGGAAAGGTTGGGGATGAAACAATTGTAGGTTAGCACCGTTCCAAGAAAAGAGTGTGGGAAAGAATGTAGAAAACACTTTTAAAAGCAATACATATCCATTTTCATGAAAACTTTAATTATGGGGTTTTTTAAATGCTACCATTTATATCTATTCAAAAAGAGATGTGGGAAATAGTGCTAAAAGCATATGACAAGAATACCTCCCTCTTTCTTTCCTCTCCTATTCTTCCAGGTGTTACTGTGAAACCCTCAAACACACCAGGACCATTTTTCTGTCATGCCAACACTCCATGATATATCAGTGTGTCAATACCAGCAGTTTACCTCCCTTCCCAGCGTGCTACCAGATTGCTTTCTTGGGCCTTTTACAACACATCTCCACATTTCTGATATGCTCAGTAAATAAAGGCACAGGCCACAATACAAATCATTCTTATACCTAGCTACCCAGTGTGTCTAAAAGCCACCTCTCACCTCATAAAAAAACCCCACTATTTAGTTTTCAGTTGATTTGTTGTTTTCTCTTCGATATAAACTCTTCTTTCTTGACTTCTGCTCGGTTATTTCGTTTTTAAAGTGACACCTACGTGCACAAATGTCACAAAATCTGTTTTCCAGGGTTGCCCCTTTGGGTTTTTTTCGTCAAGTTTATCTGATGAGCAGCCACTTGAAAAACTAAGTAGAACAAGTCAGCAACAAACAGTAACAAGCTGGAACACCGACTGTAATTACTGACCTTTGTGCATGAGAGTGGATCCCTTATCAGCCCGTTCATTAATATTGATTATGCCACTTCTCACTCATCTTCTAAGCACTAACAAGTCCCCTTTGAAAGCAGCTTCATGGGCTGGGAAAGCTAAAACTGAAAATGAAATATATATATATATAATATTTCCAAAGAGATGCCAAAGTTAGTTAAAGTTAGAGCAGAGCAGTGTTCTCACCACTAGTTAGATCTGCCTTGTCTACCAGCACCTGAGCCATCCAAGACGGCACAACAAGCACCAGCTGGACAGGAGATGCTCAGCTCCTGTCCAGGACAGAGTTCAGCTCTATGCAAAGGAGGTAAAAGAGTCAAGGGTAGGATCTGCAAAGAAGATTCCTTGGCAGAGCTGGTTGCAGGAGACAACACAACACCACCAAGACACCTTTGAGCACTCGCTAGGAAAGCGTGCCACTGCAGTCCTATCTTCCCCACAAACACAAACCTCACTCCTTGGCAGCTGTCTGACTCTGCTGTCCTAGGGATACTCATTGCAGAAGGTCAGCAAGGGGTGTCCTTGATTAGGAGTTGAGGCCATTTCTGCTTTAGTCCCACCTCTACTGTGCCACCACAAACAAGTTTTGACACACATCTGCATCTCAGCTACCCCACCTATAAAATGAGGACAGTGGCTTTACTGGGTAAAGTATTTGAAGGTTCATCCCATGACATTCACACTACTTCTGTCCTACTTTTCTTTCCTTCAGCTGTTGTTGAGGGTTGCTGGGGTGGGGTGGGGGGGCTGCTCCACCTCCCCACAGCGGTGACTGCTTCCCTGTGGGGAGGTCAAGACCCAGGTTTGCAAGACAGAACATAGATACCAGTTTACTAGGTAAATGTGATGCTTAACAGAGGGTAACAGAATTTAAGAAGGGATTTTAAAAGATGGCTCTAAGCAAGTTATAGAAAAAAATAAAGATATTATTTGGAAGAAATAATGTGACAAACCATAAGAAGGAAAATGCTAAAAGGAGAAGGATGCACTGAGAACACAGGGCACAAACAATGCTGCTCAACTTACAGAGGATATGGAGGCAACAGCGTGGTTGGCAGAGGGACACGGGAGAAAGCAGGAAGAGCAAGGAATAAATACTGCCCAATTTTTGTGCTAAAGTGACTAGGATCATGATTATGAAAAGGGTACAGATTACTGATCATACAGAACACCAGTGTTCCAGAAATTAACAGGAAGAAGTCACAGATAAATGAGAGCAAGAGTTTTAGCAAATCAGTTAAGAAACAGTGGAATACAAAAACCTGGATACGAACATGCCAGAAGCTGATCACACTGGCCCAGCCACTAAAGCCTGGCACCAATTCAAAAAGGAGCATCCAGCAGCTGGAACTGCCTCCTGTGCCACCCACCCTTCTCCTCCTCTCACCCCCTCCTGCACAGGCGTTCCATCACACGCGTATGAGATGCTGCCCACCTACACAGCGCTCTCAGCCTGGCTCAGCCTGCTCCCCATTCCAGCACCCAGCAGCTCAGATCCTTTCCAGTAGCAGCAGCAGGAGGTGAACAGGATCGGTGTCACCAATAGATAAATACTTCGGCTTTTATAAATTTCCCCCATCATCATAAAAATGGCATAATTAGGCTGACTGCCTGGAATCAAATAGCAATAATGCTGGCATGCATTACTTATAGAATCAGAGAATCATTCAGGTTGGGAGAGACCCTTGGGATCATCGAGTCCAACCATCAGCCCTACTCTGCAAACTTCTACCCCTACACCAGATCCCCCCACACCACATCTAATCAACTCTCAGACACATTCAGGGACCTCCCTGGGCAGCTGACTGCAGTGCCTGACCACTCTTTCTGGGAAAAATTGTTTCCTAAAGTCCAGCCTAACCCTACCCTGCTGCAGCTTGCAGCCATTCCCTCTTGTTCTATCATTAATTGCCCGTGAGAAGAGACCAGCCCCAGCCTCTCCACAATGTCCTTTCAAGCAGTTGANGTCCAAGTCCCTCTGTAGAGCATCCCTGTCCTCAAGCAGATCAACACTCCCACCCAACTTAGTGTCATCTGCAAACTCACTGATGGCACACTCTATATCACATAATTTGCTACAATTATATCACACAACGGTAAATCAAAGGTTAAAAAAAAAGTATTATTNTGACTTTATTTCAACAATATACATAAAAAATATGCATTTTTAGACATGCTTCTATCACTGCATTAGTCATTATTCCTTAAATAGGCATCTGGCTTTTTTTTTTTTAAGTTTATATCTCCTTTGCTATAGAAGATTTGTACAACTGCAAAAAGTCACAACCACCACAGGGCCTGACCTTCATTTAACGACATCTCAGTGGATCGTGCCTTACTCACAGTATTGATTCTCTCTAGGTTTTTGCATCATTTCTCTAATGTATCTTATAACAAAATAAAAATGACATTTACCCTAAAAATAAATTCACCAGCAGGAACATACCAACAGTAACTAGTCTATAGTCCTAGGGAGTGTTCGGCTTGGGAAAAGATTCCAGACTTTGGCTCCCTGCAAGGGGATGGTGGGTAAAAGCCCCTCACCGCTCCGCCTCGCAGTGTGGTCTGTAAGGTGTAAGACTGCCCACGGGCTGCAGCCAAGCGGGACAGAGTGCACCCACGATCACCCCGAGCTCCTGCGTTTGCTCAGTTTGTTAACAGAGCCTGGAAAGAATGCAAAGCAGAAGTTCAGTTCACAAGATGAAAAAGCAAACGTTGCCCAGGGGGACGGCCTGGTTTCAGCTGGGATAGAGTTGGGTTTTTTTCTAGTGGTTGCCGTGTTTCAGATTTGGTATCAAAGGAATGTCAATAATGTATAGCATCTCAGTTGTTGCCAGATGAGGTGTATATTTTTCAAGGACTTTTTTCCAGCTTCCCATGGAAGCTTATAGGGAACATGGATAGAATGATGGTATGGCCAGCGGAATATTCCCCAGCACAGACATCCTACACCGTGTATAAATGGGTTTAGCCAGGGAAGAGGGAGGTAGTTGTGATCACTGCTCAGAACAGTGCCAATTCTCCAGTTTACTGAGTGGTGAAAGTGACTTGTGTCTTGTATATTCTATATTATTATTATTGTTGTTGTTGTTATTGTTATCATCCTCATAATCAATATAATTATTATTACTATTGCAAGTCACTTGTGTCTTGTATAGTCTGGTGGTGGTGGTGAATTATAATTCTTACTATAATATCTTATAATATTATAATATTTTGAGGCACCATCCACAGAGGTATTGAAAAGACAGTTGACATAGTGCTCAGTGACATGGTTTAGTGATTAGTTGTCTTTTTATCAGTTAGGTTGATGGTTGGACTAGATGAGCTTAAAGGTCCCTTCCAACCTAAACAATTCTCTGATTATTATGTTACTGCTCTATTAAACTACCTATATCTCAGCCCACCAGGTTTTTTCCCCTTTCCCCTCCTTTTCTCACTCTTCTCCCCATTCTTCTCAGGGAAGGGGGGAAAATGGACAGGCTGCTGCATGGTCCCAGCTGCCGGCTGGGGTTAACCCATGACACGGACTGGAGGTGAGGAGCAGATGACCAGCTCTGGGCAGACCAAAAGTCAATGACGCTGCGTGAAATAAATGCTTGCACGGGCAGCACAAATGCACGCGCTGGTTTTAACACGAGTGACTCGACTCCAGAGTAAAGACATCAAGATGAGATGCTCACAGCTCCATTAGGAGCTCTCTCAGCTGATCTGCATAATGAACGTGTCTAAACAGAAGGCCTGCCCTAGTTGCTTTCACTTGGGAGTGAATGTTTACACGTACCTGCATGCAAGCACCCTGACCTCAGACAGCCGCGAGGTGAGCAGCCGTCCAGGCTCTGACAGTCACCTCTGCCACATCGGCTTCCTGCCAGAGCAACCAGTAAAGGCACTGCTCAACCAAAACCACAGGGTTTCATTTAACTATTCTTATCCTGCACCTGAGGCACATTTTAACTGGAATTTATCAGTCAACATTACTTCAAAACAGTACCAGAGTATGTCACGATGGAAATATGGCACTATGGACACATGGGCATGCCTTAGCCAGAGACTTCTGCATTAGGGAGTTCCAGGTAATTTATACTTTCCAGGTTTCACCCAAGAGTACAAAAAGTGCAAATAACCTACCCATTCAGACCATAGCATTGATTTTACACTATGGCTTCTCAGTTTTACTCTTCCAAATTTAAACTGTAGAGCTTAAAAGTATTCACACAGCATAAGGTGAAAGCATTGGACAAAACAATGCAAATATGCTCACTTGAATTCCAGATAAAATTCCAGTCGTTATTAGGCTCCTCAGGTGTACACAACCCCATCTCCCTTCTCACCTTTCCACAGCTTTGTTTTCCCCATTCACCTTTTGCCAGCAGGTATTACTGCCTGCAATGGAAAGCTTTATGGACTATCCAAAACCATAAAGCAGGACTAGCTAAGTTAAAACGCTGTATTATATATAATTACAATTTATTATCTTCTTTTAGGCCAGCCTACAGCTCTGGGTCCCTCACTGTTTCCAGAAAGGAACTTAGTGACAAACAAATGACAGATAATTCAATAAAGCCTGATATGTTGATTGCAAAGTAGGAGAGTCGAATGAAAAATGGAAGAATTTATAGAGGCAGAAATGGATGGGCAAGCAATTTGTTTCTAGGGCTGACAACACGATGATCAGCATTTCCTGACAGTTTCTATACATTCCAGTAGCAGCGCTGCACTTATTATTCCTTGAGTTTAGCAAGAACTTTACATTCTTTCCTCTGGGACATGAATTTTTATATGGTTATTTGTGGCCCGGTTGCTTCAAGGTTAGATTGCTATCAAGATTGTACAAGGACGCTACAAGCAGGTGAATGCTGTGCTGAATACAGCAGCCCGGCCCCCCTGGCAGCTTCCAAACATTTGTGCAAGCACCTGCCCCTTTCTCCATCAATATTCAATGGTTTTGTTTATTAAAATAAAATGACTTATGACTATTTCTACAGAGAATGAGGCATGAGACAGGGCAGACATTGGTAAATAGAATGAATATGTTTTCATGTCACTTCTCACCCGTTTCAATCACCTGCAAAGCATTTTATGCATCTTGCAGGATTTTCGAGGCATCCCAAGAGAAGGGGGAAACGCAACAGGGACGAAAGAAGGTCATGAGTCTGGAAGGGAAATGATAGGGCACACTTTGCTCAGAGTAGGAAAATCACTGATTTTGTAAAATCTGGCAGTGTTGACCCTATAAACTGCCTGGGGCTTCAGAAAGGCAAAATGAAAACCTAAAATCCTGTACTTCTCTTCTTGGTGAATGTATTTAAGGAGAAAAACAGGCAGAGATTACTGATTTAGCTTGATTTAGCAATTTTGTGTCCAGCCTCTCCCAAGGAAGGAGAACATTAACCTTATAAAAGCTTGCTGTGTCTGAACACTAACATAATGTTTTACCTCCAGACTTCCAGAGTGTGCAGCACAGTGCAACGGTGTGAATTTGAGCACCAAATCCACCCCATTAAGCCTGGCTCCACTTTTTATCATTGACGCAAGCTGGTCTATGTCACCAGCTTTCACTGCCTCGTGTACACTGGTATAGCTTTGCTTCTTCTTACCAGCTAGTGAGGAGTAATAAAAGGGCATTAGTCATTTAAGAGCACAACATTTAAGAGCTAAGAAGTGATGAATCAAAGACACGTCAGGGTGTCAGCTTCACAGGAACCAATCAAAATGTTCAAGCAACCTATGAAACCGAGATTCGCACCAGTAGGAATCCTCAGTCACTTCTCCTGTTTGTCAGAAACAGAGCAATGTGCAAAAACCTGAGACAGCCAGGCCCCCTCCGGCCCCAGAAAAGGGCCCAGAAGAGTAAGACTCAGAAGAAAGATAACGAGAAGCACAGCAAGAGCTGGAAGCACAGCTACTCCATCTATGTATGCGAATGCTGGAGCAGGTCCACCCCTATGCTGGCTCTCTTCCAAGATGGGGGCACCACAAACTCCTACATTAATCACGTGTCCAAGTAGGACACCAGCGAGGCTTCTCACTTGGGCAAACAAAGCTCTCAGCCATGACTTCCCAGGTGCTCCACATGGCCACGCTCCAGCTGCCGCCGCCTAAGGACTTGGCATAGCACGCTGGAGGGCCCCAGCGTCCTCACCAAGTGAGCACACCATGTAATTGCTCCTGACTGAGCTACACAGACCAGTTTCAGGACAAACTGATCACAGAATCATAGAATCATAGAATCATTTAGGTTGGAAGAGACCCCTGGGATCATCAAGTCCAACCATCAGCCCTGCTCTACAAGTTCTACCCTACACCAGATCCCTCAACACCACATCTAATCTGCTCTTAAACACAGTCAGGGAGGGTGACTCCACCACCTCCCTGGGCAGCTGATTCCACTGACTGACCACTCTCTCCATGAAAAACTTTTTCCTAATGTCCAGCCTAACCCTACCCTGCTGCAGCTTGCAGCCATTCCCTCTTGTCCTGTCGCTCATTGCCCGTGAGAAGAGACCAGCACCAATATCTCTACAGTGCCCTTTCAAGCAGTTGTAGAGAGTGATGAGGTCTCCCCTCAGCCTCCTCTTCCTCAGACCAAACAACCCCAACTCCCTCAATCGATCCTCGTAAGCCTTGTTCTCCAGGCCTCTCACCAGCTTCGTTGCCCTCCTCTGTACTCGCTCCAGCACCTCAATATCTCTCTTGTGTTGAGGTGCCCAGAACTGGACACAAGACTCAAGGTGCGGTCTCACCAGTGCTGAGTACAGGGGGACAATCACCTCCCTAAATGATGTCAGAATTAAAGCTGCTGTAGAAAAGCAGTCCTTTATACAAGGCTGTACTCATCCTGTGTTCTTCTCTTGCTAGAATTATGGCATTGCTCTGTCACAGCTCACTGTTAGCAGCCTGATATTTTGCTCCCACCAAAGTCAATAATATTTTCACTGACCTCCATGGCACAGAATCAAACCTTACATGTAGAAGCAGTGGGGTGTCAAAAACAAAAAACCCATCACCAGGCCACGGGATCGAATAACCTGTGTTCTCCTTCAGGCTTTTCCACTGACGAACTATGTGACTGGAAACAATGGGAATTACATATCCTAACCCCATGGCAACATCTTGGTATCTTGCCAAAGCTTGTAAAAAAAACATATGTGACACAAGTAGATCTAACTGCTGAGGGGGCTAACTCCAGACAGCCAAGCACAAGAAGAACCTAAAACAATCAGTAATCACCTCTGCAGTAGCCATCATTCCAGTACCCAAATGCACTAACAATTTTTCATAAGATTTCAAGCTGTTAAATGAAGTCTTGAAGAGGTGAGCTGCTGTTTTGCAAGCCAAACAAGCACGAAAATGTAGGTCTTAAGGTATTAGTGCCTCAGTTTCTTCACCTGTGGAGACGAAATGGTAGGAGTTAGAATTGTTGTGCAATTTGTGATAAAAAACATTGAAGAGTATAAGTGAGAGGTTCCATGAGAATCTTTTACATATGTGTAAAAAAAAAAAAAAGTACTAAATATGATGAAAAATAGCCTTCATAGCTTACCAGTGCTTATTTTCTATTTAATCTGGTGCATGATAGCAGTGCTCAGGCAGGTTTGGGGTTGCCACAGAGAGGAAAAAGAGAGCTGAAGCTGTTTCAGTAATTGGGGCTGACAGCAACACACCCTGTGCTGTAACACACCCTCTGATCTTGCAGCTGTGTCTCACAGCACTTCCACCGCCCCCAGCCTCGCAGGCTGTATCTCTGCCCTGCTCAACATGGCTGCAGCCAGGAACCAGGACTTCATCCTGCAAGATGCTGTAGGAACAAATGGCAGCAGCATAGAAAGAAACAGGGAATAACTCGGGTTGGATGGCACCTCAGGAAGTCAGCTAGTTCATGTTTCCAAAGAACACTTAGGTGTGTTTTGTGGTTTGAGTTGTGTTTTTAAGGAGACAGTATCACCAGGACATAATTTTCCCACATTTCTCATTAAGCCAAGCAAGGGTTACAGACCAGCAGTTATACAGACTTACATCAGAGGGAGAGCTGGCCAGTTACACCACTCGCCAAAGTCCTAAACCTGTTTAACACAATGTTCCAGTGCAGCAAGATCAAGGTAATCAATTTTATTTATCTATCGATTTATTTATTATCCAGAAGAAAAGCAAACACGGAGCCCACCAGCAGGGTGAACTTTGTCTCCCTTCTCCCTCTGGAGCCCCACAGGAGCAGGGAGATGGGTACCAGGCGCGGCATCTTGGCGGAGGCCACCACAAACAAGGTGAAGGCGGCTGCCCTGGGACTGGAGTTCAGTAACCAGCTGTTTAAGTGATGGAGGAGTTTCATCATTTCAGTGCAATTTATCAAAACCATTATCAAATGCTCACTGGATGTTCCAAGAGAAAACTCCTTTGTAGAACGGAGAAGAGATGGGCACCATTTCAAGATGAGCTCCTGACCAGAATTCAAGTCATGAAATGAAGGAACCTGCTCCAGCAGGAGGTGTCCCTGCCCATGTCAGGGGGGTTGGAACTAGATGACCTTCAAGGCACCTTCCAACTCTTAACCACTCTGTGATTCTAAGTTAAGGAGGCTAAGGCTCAGAATAGGGGAAAAGAGGCAATTTTAGGTTTGTTTCTGTCACAAAGAAACCCAATCCTGTGCAGGGCGCCTTGGCAGCAGCTCCAGGGAGGAGGGGCGGCTGTCAGCCCCAGCCGTGCCCCACCGCAGGCCAAGGCCAAGCTGCCGGGCATTTTGCCTGGGTCCCGGCGGAGCTCCGCGTCGCAAACTGCGGATTTCGGACCAAAGAGATGAGGGGGAGCCGGGGGCGGGGCGGCCATCTCCCACTCCCCGCCACGGCGCCGCCGGCCCGCGGGGCTTTTCCCCTCACGGCCGAGGCTCGCGTCGCTG
>VZTM01023394.1:62025-81618 GCA_013400555.1 Jacana jacana | reverse complement strand
CTAAGGAAAAGGAAGTTTCAGCATTGCCTGTTTAACATCCTAACAAGGTGCTTCACAGACAGATCTGAAATAAGCACCGTTAGTACAAGTAATACTTACTGTATCTCATTACTTTTTTGCCAGAATACCGAGAAGGGTGACCTTGCAGTCCAAGTTCCTCATAAGTATCCTTATCCACTGACAGGATTAGCTTTCCTATAAACAAAATAAACTTTAATACAAATAATATTCTACTTAGTTCCCTTGGAAGTCTTTTGAGAACCATATACCTTATACAATGTTAGCTCTGGATCAATGGTATTACTGATGTAACCCAGACTTCTTATTTCCAGTTAAATGGATTACCAGATTAACCCTTTAAAAATTACAGTATATGCCTCAATTACTCCTTTTTTTATCAAAGGCATCTTATGAACTAGAATGAGAAAAGTTTAATATTACTCTTGAGATAGTCATAGCTTTCTTAACTGTATTACCTCACTTCATTGCTTTGATTTTTATTCTGCCTGTCCCCTGGCATTTTCTGTGTCAACGGTTGAACACTAGATTGCACCAGGGCCTGACTTAGTAAACATTCATGCGTGCCCTACTCAAACATACAAAAGCTGATCCTCCAACTCCAGCGGGACAACTCATACTGAGTAAACTATGTGTATCAGTGATGAGCAGGTGAGTGCTGGGACAACTCCACTTCCATGTTCATAAACCAAATCTGGCAGCTGCCACGTGGTACAGAATTTCACACAACAGAACTCTACCACAGTCTTTTGGTTCTACTGTACAAGTAACAGTATAATACAGAATACAAACAAATAAGATTGTTGCTGAAGATTTCAGATGGTGACATCCCCAGGAACTGTAATGCTGTCTCTGCATTAATTGTGTATAGCTTGCAATAATTGCATCATACATACTCAAACACTATCAAGAATACATTTTGCTAGGACTGTGTTAACAGAGCACATACAAGTATTTCTCCTCTAAAGAATCAGAATTTACTTCTGTCCTGATGGGTACCCATCATATTACAGCGTCTAAGAGCTACAGGGATAATAGACCGATCTGTGTTTCTGTTGTATCTGATATACTGTTAAATAGAAGTAAGACATACATATTTGATGCACAAAATAGCTTCATTATTTTCTCAGCATGAAAAAAATCCACCTGACGTAACATTCTTTCATAAAACTGTGACGGAACTGCCAAGTATTTTAGCACATTACATAATTCTCAAAGAATAAACGCTGAATATTTTCAAAAAGTTCCTAAGTAGTGCTGATAATTTGCTTATTTGGTACAAATTCTGTCTTTACTACCAGTAGGAAACAAGCAGTTGGAACAATGTTTTCACAAAAATAATCCTCTGTAGCAATTCCAATTATTGTTGAAGCACTGACAATCTGACACTATACATAAAAGAAAATTTCCTTCAGATGAAATAAATAATTTACCAGCATAAATGAAAAAAAAAATATATATTTTTTTCTGATACAAACATTTCTAATAAAGTTGGCAAGTACAGCATTACATTTTCCAATTTAAGACATTCCTCATAAAAAAAGAAAACCAAACCAACCAACAAAGGAATAAACAAACCCCAAGACCAGAATCAATGTTTGTATAAGCAAACCAAAACATACCATTTGGTAGCAGAGCTGCAGTATTGTCTTGATCAATTTTTGTGTTATAGGTAAGTGCATAGCATGAACCTTTAAAGCAGAAAAACATGAGATTACACAGTCTCTAAAAACAGATATGACAACATGAAAGATTCACCTCAAGATAATCAAACATTAAAAATACCGTTTGATTCGCTCTAAATGCTTGTGTTTTCATCAGCTTTCTTCCACCTTCTCAAGCAAAATAGCATTTTGTTATTATTTTTATAAACCTTGGGTTGGCACTATTCTAAGGTGCTTGTAATACAGATAGCATCACAATGTGGCCCCATATGAAAACACTTTCTTCCACCTACGACCTTCCCCACTTGGCATTAGAAACCACTAGTGCTTTTTCTTCAAGGTGCGTTTCTATCATTAGTTCACATGAAGACAAGGTGGAAGATGCTCACATTACTAAATATATTTTCTAGTATTACCTTTCACAACGAATTTTGTTCTGAAAAACACGAATCAGATCCTGTAAATTCAGTGTACATATGTCATACTGCGTCCAGAAAACTTATGAATGAGACTCAAGGAAGTAAGAGTCTCACATTTAGAAAGTAAAGGATCTCATTCCTGTTTCACCCAGATGTTCTGTCTTCTCCTCTGCTTTCCTGTTAAAGCTTTTTTTTCTCCCAGTCAACCACCTGAAGGGTACAACATTTATCATGAACCAAGCAAATGGGGCCTACTTGATGAAAACAGCATGGGCTGAGTATGCAACTGCAAGTCGGCTGGGCAGAGGCTGCATCTTTCTTCACATCCTCTTTGCTCTTACTGTGCAAAGATGAGCTGCCACAACTCCATTAGCAAAGAAGAAAAAGAAGCAAGCATTTTTTCCCCCCTCTTTTTCATTTGCCTGCTGTGGTACACAGCTAACAGTTCTGCGTTGAAATGTGAAGGAATGTGAAAGCGAGAAGGTAGACGATTTCTCCAGGAATCTGCTTAAAGATGAGGTGTGGAAGAAACAGGTGTGAGGATACATGGAAGCTCTCTTGATAGCTGGAGTCCAGAATTAAGATGGAATAGGGGGAAATGAAGAGGAAGCAATCATAGAAGTTCTGGACGCAGTGGGTGTGAACAGATGTTGACACACCACAAAGCAGAAAAAAAGCAGATGAAGAAATTAATAAAGAATTTTCTTCATATTTTTCTTCCCTTTCTTTAAAATACTTTTCAGAATAAATAATAAATGGATTTTACTGTGTTACAAAAACAAAACAAAAAAATACACTATTACTCCACCTGTCACATTCAGATTTCCTTCTTACCTTTCTTTACAAAAGCATCGATGAATTCGTGAGCAACAAATTCATGAACCGGTAAGTTTCTCACCAAGTAGTACTCTCCAACATCTGCAATGGTAGTTTTCAGCACTTCAGGTAGTATGCCACACTCAGGGATCAAAATAGACACCTGTTAGGAACACATTTGTAATGTAAATGGTACTGTAAAATTGGTTCTAGAAGAAAATCAAGAATACAAAAGCAAAACTCTACTTTTCAAAGACATCACTGTATCATACCAAAATGAGAGGAATTAAAAATAGTATCAGGTCTTCAAAAGTTATCAATTTGCACATGCACTAAACACATTATTGGGGGGTGGGGTGGGTGGCTTGCATATTACATGTATTTACAAACACATTTACAATAGCATTTGAGGTGTTGCACAGAGGCATGATTTCACACAGCATCAGTTACTTAAAGACCTTGTTTCACAGCATTATAAATTTTGCTTGATATCACGCTGGAACATTCCCTTCAGCGCTTGATGGAGGAAGCAGATACAACTGAAAACGAAGGCTAAGCATTTATGTAATCTCAGTGGAAAAGCAAAGAATCAAAGTAGAATTTAAACTAGTTTTTGAATCAATGCATTCTCCTCTGTAGAGTATTTTGGAGGTCAGAAGAGTGAACATCGCATCAGAGTAACACATGAAAATGGTCTTGCGATTTTCAAAAAAGTCTTAAGGGGTATGTTAAGGCTACAAGTTCTGTAGCAGGTTTCTAATTCAAGATAGCAAACAGATTTTGAAAAGGGATGAGCACCTAGCTGTTCTTACTGAACTCAGCCTGCAATCTTTTGGTCCAACTGTTTACTCTTAATTGCCCTTCTGCTTAAAATATTTCCAGTACACGCTTCATAAATCAAGCCCAGGAGACTAGGGAAAAAAAGTTATTACATGGACTAGTATCAAGCTTCCCAAAAACTATGCCCGAGTGGTATAAAGGTCTGTCCTCCTGCTCCTTCTCCCTCCATCCCTCAAAAAACATTTTTCCAAAAGCTAATAGAGAACAAGCCTCCCTCTGCACACATGAGCAGGAGAAGTAATAAACAGATAGATGAGGTGCTTGCCACACAAGCTCCCTTGTCAGCTGGTAAAAAAACCCAAACATCACAAGGGAAACAGTGCAAGAATCTGACTGAGATTTTGCAACAGCCAAAGGAAGGAGAGCAAGCTGGCAAAAACGGACTTTGCAACATTATGTTGTCCAAAACAACAAAGCAGTTAATGACAGCACAACATCTCATCTGTTGCTGTGAGTCCATAGGAGGGCTGCAAAGATGATCAGAGGGCTGAAGCACCGCTCCTATGAAGCCAGGCTGAGAAAGTTGGGGTTGTTCAGCCTAGAGAAGGCTCCAGGAAGACTTTACAGTGACCTTCTAGTACCTAAAGGGGGCCTACAGGAGAGATGGGGAGGGACTTTTTATCAGGTTGTAGCCATAGGACAAGGGGTAATGGTTTTAAACTGGAAGAGGGGAAATTTAGGTTAGATATTAGGAAGAAATTGTTTAGTGTAAGGGCGGTGAGACACTGGAACAGGTTGCCCAGGGAAGCTGCGGATGTCCCATCCCTGAAGGTGTTCAGGGCCAGGCTGGATGGGGCTTTGAGCAACCTGGGCTGGTGGGCAGTGTCCCTGCCTGTCGTAGGGGGTTTAGAACACGGTGATCTTAAGGGTTCCTTCCAACTCCAACCATTCCATGATACTTCGCCAGAAGCAGGGACAACATGAGAGAGGGGACTCCCAGGGTGCGCCTGCAACCAGCCTTCAGCCCAAACTCCCCTCAGAGCCGAGGGTCCCTCTCAGCCCCTCTCCGCTCGGATGAGCAATCCCTGTAGGAGCTCCCAGCCGGCGGCCGCCGCCTCCGCGGGGACCCCTCCTCACACCTACTGACAGCAACGCCCGTGACCGACCGACCGACCGGCCGGCTGCGGCCGCCGCCTCCTCCCACTCTCCTCCCCTCTCCCGGCTCGGCGGGCGGGCACACTCACGCGGCAGTTGTAGGCGTGGTCCCGCACGTGCACCGCGTGCCGCGAGCGGGGGTGCCGCACGTGGCCCTTCTCGCAGACCAGGAGGTGCCGCGGGACCTGGTGGAGACGCCGCAGCGGCGGCACCGACACCGACATCCTCCACCGCCGCGGCCACCGGGGAAGGCGGCCCGAAGAAGCACGGATGAGCCAGAGAGAAGGAGGCGGGGCAAGGACGGGGGTTACGCCATGAGGTCACTTCCGTGGAGCGCGGCGGGAGGAAGGCATGCGGATGTGCATGCGCGGTTCTGGCGAGCTGCTGGCGGCCGTTGCCGGCTTCGCCCCTCCTTTCTGACCCGCACATGTGTGGTCTGAGTGCGTTTGGTCCTCGCAGGTGCGGAAAAGGCCCGGTGGGAATCGGGCGGCGGAACCCACCCGGGTTTTGTGGTGCAGGAGCCGCGGTTGGTGGCAGTTACCCCGTGTGCGTGCTTCCCTCTGCGTGCGGGAGCCTGAGGGGGAGCATCGTTGGCCCCCAGGGCTTGTTTCCTGCTAGGGGATAGTTTTAGGAGACGTGGACACTCGGAGGGTTGAAGCAGACAGGCAGAAGCGTGTCCCTGGGTGGCTGATGGCACTGGGCAGCCTTCAAGACCTCGAGCAACCCGTTTTCCTTTGACCTTACAGAAACTACGAGAAATGTGTGCAGGCCAGGAGGTGGAGGGGTGGGTGCACCCTGTGCCACATGCCACTACCAAAATGTGACCCACTTTCATCAGGATTCTGGAGAGGTACACTGGGAACATGGAAAGTTTGTGGTCTGTGAGAGCTCTGACCGTATCTGTAGTAATAGCTGCAGTTCTAAAAGATCACGAAGAAGATCTTGTGCAATCTTCCTCACTCCAAACAGGAGTGCTCAGGTTAGCAAGCACAGTGGCCCAGGGCTCTGCCCCCAGTGTCCTCGCTGCCCATTTTGTACACTGTGTGCTTTATATAAAGCATATACAAAAATGTTCTCTTTCTGCCTTCCTGTAGTATTTCTCTTCCTGGTCCCCCAGCTCTGTGGCTCCTGATGCATTTTAAAATGGTACCACACAACTTTCTCGTTATTGGCTATTTCTGTATAAGGCTATGTGTAACCTTACTGAAAACACTACTCGGGTCTTTCCACCAGGTATCCATCGAGCCGGCAAACCTGATGCTCAGTTTTGATGCCAGTTTGATGATAGTAGTTGCAGAGATCTCAAACTTGCCCCAGGGGATCTGGACTTGCTATTTGTAGATGTGGCATTCAACATTAATGCTCAGGGTTTCCTGAGTTTGGTTACTCCTCTCCCTGAGAGGGTCAGATACCAAGAGAAAAAGTTTATTCGGTATAGACTAGTACAGTAAGTTCACAGATCACAGAATCTTCATGGTTGGAAGGAATCTTTGAGATCATCAAGTCCAACCATAAATAACAAGTGAAAAAAAAAAAACAAACCCAAACAAAACCGCACACACATACCACACATTGACAACACCACATCCAAAAAAACCCCACCACACCCAACAATTTCAGGCCTAGAGCATGCCCTGAAGCGCCACAGCTACACCTTTCTTAAATACCTCCAGAGACCGTGACTTCACAACCTCCCTGGGCAGGCTGTTCCAGTACCTGACCACTCTCTCAATAAAGTAATTCTTCCTTATACCTAATCTAAACTTCCCCTTGCTGCAACGTCAGACCATTTCCCCTGGTCCTGTCATTGTTCACTTGGGAGAAGAGGCCAACATCCACTTCTCTACAACCTCCTTTCAGGGAGTTGTAGAGAGCAATGAGATTTCCCCTGAGCCTCCTCTTCTCCAGAAGATAACTCTGAGTATTTCTGTTCCAAAACACATTTAATTAGAGGACTGTGTTTCACAAAACAAATCTTTTCCCTTGGTTTACTATAGAAAACTATGGTTACGGTAAAGTGATTTGTTCAACAGCTGTGGTGCTTTTAAATAATCAACTCTAATAATAGATCATCAGTCTCCTATGATTTTACTTGTTCACCAGCTACATAGCTTTGTGGCTTGAGACCATAGCTCAGGTACTTCTGTTCTCTGCCTGGTCAGCTCTAGGCTGTTTGGCTGAGGTAAACAGGTAGCACTCAGGTTTTCTAGATCTGTATTTCCAGTCTGGTGAATTTACGCTATGGCTCCAGCTTCAGCAGTCGATACACCCAGGCTCTGCTTCTAGCATAGACTGCACTTTTCTGGTGCTCTGCCTATGTTTGGGTCTGCCTGATGTTGCTGACTTAATGGCTATAAATAGCTAGCAGCGTGAAAAGGCTGGTTCTTGCAAGGCCTGTTCCAGAGCCATGCTTACCCGATAGAAGGAGGGATGCTATCGAGGAGTTACTAGTTCAGCACTTCTGGCTTGTTAACGCGGATTCAGATCCACTTATTTCAGGGTCCAGACTTTCTGAGTGCTTGTTTACTGAAGTGACATCAAGACACTGCTTCCCTGAACTCAGGAGGCTTGTATCCTCCAGTGCATGAGACTGAGATGAAGCTACGTGTTACGAGGTCACTGGCACATTAACCTTTGTGGAGGAGGGCTGAATTCTGCACTTACATTGCCTGTATAAATTGAATTAATTGGATTACTATGAATAATAATAATAAAAAAAATCTGTGTAAAAGCCTTCTCATTTAAAGGATTCAAACACTAATGGGAAGAGCACTATGTGATTAATGTCAGTTATTATCATACCCACAACCAGAAGCCTCTGTGTGCAGACGAGCGTCACAGTGTGATGATCAGAAAGCCTGTTTTACTAAAGGGGTGAAAAGTTCAAGCCTCTGATCAATAAGCCCACAGATCCAGAGAGAAAATTCAGCGAGATTCTGAGCAGACTGGTTTTTTTTTTTGTGGTTTGGGTTTTTGGTTTTTTTTGTGAGCTTCTCTATACTAATACAATTTATGCTTTCTACTAGGGATACAAATGGATAGGAAAAGAAATGAGGGGAAAATATGTTGGGGAAGGGTCAAGAGAGTCACGGTTCACAGTTGCATATTCAGAGTTAAGTCAGCATTTTAGGGATTTTGGCAAGAGCATAGTTCACTGCAGCTCAGTGGAGCATTGAAGGATTCACATCACTGTGCAGTTAGTTTGGTTCATATGTCAGGCAATTAATTTTAACCCACCCTTCCTTATATACATTGGCTGTCCTATTATAGAGTGTTTTAGAGAACTCCCTGAAGATACTGAACTAGTTTAAAAAAAAAACATTAGCAGTCCGGTAGTCTGTACCATAACGTACAAAAGTTCCCTATCTTCAAATGGCTATATACATATATACAGTAATTGTAGGTAAATGCTGACATTTTTATCATGGTCATTACAGTTTTGTGAGTAATTGGGTTTTGTATATTGTTAAAAAAAAAACAAAACCCAACCAAACAAAAAACCCCAAATATTAAATTTTGAATAATTGAAGCGACGCAGCTGCTGTAAATCTACCACAGTCTTCCCAAGGATTTCAAACCCGTGACGGGGTAATGCAGTTTTACAGCAATTCATGCTTGAAGAGAGTTACAGGCTGTAGTGAAGAGGAAAGAAATGCCTTGAGGCAACCTGTGGTAATGGTCTGGAGTAGGGAGGGATCTCTGCAATATTTCCTGGGACTGGTGAAATTTGATTCTCTTTATGTATAAAATTACTGGGTTTGGAAAGAAAAGTCTGATTCTCACGTTGTACACTATCTCTAGTTGTGAAGCCAAGCTGCTTCTTTCATGTATTTTTTTCACTATTGAAGAGCAATCTTAACTCACTTTTTCTGCTGTATTTTCCGATTTTAAAAATAGAATTATTAAAATACCTAGAGTTCCATAAAATCAAATGTAAACAAGTATCTATCACAGGCATTTTGAAATGGGTTTGTGTATTTAAAATGAATCAAAATATTTTTCTTTTCAGTCAATATTGTATTCTTAAATATTCACTGCAGAAAAGAAGGAAGGAGGTTGTCTTAATCTTTTAGCCTTGGTTTTTGTAATTAGTACGTTGCAAAACAGAAACAAACAGATACCTCTGGTGCCTTGTTAATTTGAAGTTAATAAAGTGTATATGGCTCTGAAAAACAGCATTACTGTGATGGGGAAAAAAAAATTAAAAAATTTCTTTAGAGCTTGTGTCCTTTTATTCTGACTGCTAGCAGTTTATGTTCTGATGAACTTCTTGCCAAAGTGGCTGCTACAGCTTCTGGGCAAACGTGTTAGGGAACAGGCAAGCCTTTGTACACGTCTGCAGTTTTGTTTGAGATGAAAAATCCGGACAAGAAACTGCACCACCCATTCAATCAGGCAAGCAGCAAAAATTGGATCAGTGTTAAGACACAGCATCTCAAATAAAGAATAATAAAAAAAAGAAGCGACTTGCATCTTGTTGCGGTTCAGTGCCAATACTTTATGGGTCTTCCTGTTCTCTTGTATGAATCAAGAAATGATGACTACATGGATTCGGTCGTAAAGCATAATGATAAGACACCCCCTGAACATATGGCAGGAAAGAAACAGAATTTTACATGAAGTCATTAATCTTCAAATTTGAAAGTAAGACAGTCTTCACAGTTAAATAAAAGCGCTCTACATTTGGCCAAGATAAATCTTTTGTTCTTGGCGTGAAAAGGACGTGACGTCTGTTGGGAAATGGATGAATCCTTCTTGTGGAAGGAATAAGAAATGCAGTTTTTTCCTCACTTAGGGGGATAAGTAGAAAACAGCTTATAAAATTAAATGAAATTAAGTGCAATCTTCAGGACAATGGGTAGAAAAGGAAAACTGGGAAGAAGATAAAAAGTTATTCTTGAAATAAGTCTTTGAGGTAATTTAACTTAATTTAATTACTGAATGCATTCAGTAGTCAGAATGAAAATGAATCCATTGCTCTTACACTCTTGCGCAGTTCATTAGTTCATCCTTCCCTGTTGGTTGTTAAGCTGCGCTTCCTTGTGACTCCAGCCTGATTAATAAATCACTCCATGGGCTAACTAAGGGCTCCAGATTTTGGTTCCCTAAGATTTGCCTGGCTACCCACGTATTGTTGAGTTCTCCTTAGCTCTGCCAGTAGGATCCCTGGAGGGAAAGGATCTGGGTAGGGGTGCTTCTATGATTAGGAAATAATGGAGAAATTAGGGGAGAGGGATGTTAACTACCCGAAATCAATTAATAATTGAGACTCTATAGTCTATGATTTACTTAAAAGATTCAGATTTATATCCTGCACTCATTTACAGCAGCGTAAGTTTGGAATTACTCCCATAACGTCAGTGAAGTTATTCATGGTATAAAGAAACAAGTCCAATGTGATGAGTGAACAGTGACCTACTTACCGCTGTTGCAAAGAGAATAATGTAGAGCAGTAAAAACTTTCTCTTCACTTTCATTGTGCTCGTATATTTCTGTTGTTTGGATAGCAGACAGAGCAGGGTGTGAACGGCTGTGCTTTTTCTCTGGGAACACGTTTGTTTCAAAAACAAAGTGTCTTCTTTCAGCTGAGTTGGTTTTGAACTCCTTACAACCTGGCTGCTTCTCGAAATATTTTCAAACTGCAACGAGTTGGGTCCTTCTGCTTCACCAAGTAAAAAGATAAACAGCTCAGTTTTGGCACCATCAGGTTGCACTTACACTCTAGCATATTATAGAGACATTAGAAATGATGTACTGACTCACGGAAGTAGCAGCCTTTATGCGTCTCATCAGCTTGGGGGGAAAAAGAAATAGGAGACATGTGGGATTTGTCTTCTTGTTTTAGTTGGATATGAAAATGGAGACAGAAGCAGAGTTGCAGCAGATTAGTAGTCTGGATACCAGCAAGGGAAACATATTTAGCTAAACTTACTCTTAAATATTTACTGTATGATAATGTGAACTATGTATTATCTGCAGATAGCTCATGAGTGGAACTGCCCAGAATTGTGCCAAGCTAATACTAGGAACAAAGGGCCTAGAAGAACTTTATTAAGGTTGCAGTCTACATTCATGATGATATGAAATCGTGATATTCTTTGATAAGGCTTTAATGCCATGGTCACGTACTACTTACATGGCTGGAGGACTTGGACTTCATTTGCTTTAAATTGCAAAGAGTGCAGGAAAAGAAAGGATGGTTCTGCCATGGAAGCAAGTGATTTCTAGCCTAAAGGGACTAAATTTTATTGCTGCTCCTGACATTAAGCACCTAGCAATGCTATGCAAATTGCTTAAACTAAGTTGATTACCTATTGCATGTTGCAAATTCCTACCCTGAGAACCCAAGCAGTCACAATTCTGATGTACAGAGCACTTAGAGATCTAGCTGAACTCAAAAGGAACAATGCTCTGAACACATCTTATATACTGATAAGCAACTTCAAAAGTCAAGTTGCACGCTTCCAAATGACCACTTAGAATAAATGCACATTTTTTGCCTTTACCTCTCCACAGCTCAGCTGTCAAATGGTAAAGTCAGGAATACTTCATCTCCCAGTAGTCTACTGTTTCTGAAGCGCTTGGAAGATGTTGTGCAGAGCACTATAGAGCATCCCATGAGGAAGCTCAGTCACATCCCCAGAGCAGGACTGGAATACTGTTCAATAAACAAGGCCTACAGCTACATTTTAAGCAATGTAGACAAAAGCAATGACACCACCATTGAGTAGCTGTCTATCTTATGTGCTTGATGAGATAGTCCTGAGGGAAAAATGACCAAAGAATGTATAGTTAAAGGCTGTAACCTAAGTGATACACTCAAAAAGGCTGCATTAAGGTTGCAAAGACATGTGACTTTGGGCAGTTTCTAGCATATTGGTGCTTGAATCTGTATTCTCAACGTTCTTTTAATATAGATTTTTTTGTGGCTAATTAGTACTAAGCTCTGCTTTACTCTTTAGAAAAAGGTAATGATGCATTGATCTGATGAAATGCATCAAAATGTGGGCACCACAAAAGAGTAGACAGAGTATATTTTATTCCCCTGAGTTTGCAGGGCAAGGTTTGTCTCGGTTTAAGGTCGCTGTTGTTGAGCACAAACTGGCTAGGCTACTGGGACTTGTCTTGAAAGAAATTGCCATGGGTTCTTCAATGAGCATAGCAGACATGAGTTTGTACATGAAAACTAGGCATAGACCTTCAGTAGCTAAATCTAGTATTATTTCACTAATTACTTTCATATTTTATCATGCTTATAACATTTTATAACATCAGTTTAGGGGAACATATCTCCCACTCTTGCAAAGCAGTGACTGCTGAAGTAACTCAGATATTGCATCTACACGTACATTTGCAATTGAATGCTTGCTAAAATAATTTGTAGGCCTAGGTCAAATTATTTTACTTGACCATCAGCATCACTCCAGTTTTGCTTAGCAATTCTTGGTAAATATCCATTACAGGTACTGGTCAGCCTGATCTTTATTTTTCCTAAGTCATTCTGTGCATCCAGGTTCCTTTACTGCATTTGTCAATTAGTTCAAGAAGTCTGCCATTTTCACAGCTTGGGCAATACAAGCATAGTGAAGGCAGGGAAGAAAAAAGCAGCTTCCTAAAATGCAGTCATTTAAATAAAAAAGTGATTAAGGCATTGCTTTAGTTTTCATAATAAGATGTTGCAAATCTGTTACAACTAGAACAGTTCAAGATATTTTTGAAGAAGTAGTGTATTTTCCAATAAAATTGCCATTTGTTCACTGAAGAAACTTAGTTTCTTATAAAACAACTAACTGAAGAATGGCTTTTTTCCTTACAATGAGACACAGCAAATTTTTTCTTAATACCTCTGTAAACTTTCCATAAACTGTTATATGACAGGTTCAGCTGCGACACTGACTTCACATTCACACTCCTCTTCCTCCTTCATCCTCTAACCAATGACTCCTGCCTTCTCTTCTCCCCATCCCAGGCTCCAGCAGGTTACCTCTTGAAGTGTGCTAACACATCCTTTCATTTTTGTTTGATGATCTGTTTTTATCCTAGATTAGTACCCTGGCAGGATCATGTGTGACTTGTATTGTAAGGCTTCAACTCTGTCTTGCTTCAAGTACAAGTGCCTTATTTTAAAGTGTTCAGCAGTTCTGGTTCAGTTTGCTGGACAGGTGATCCTTTACATGTTACTTCATTTTTTTCATTTGGTTGCTGGAGAAGACTGCATTTGTGATTAAATGAAATTTAACAGTGATTACAATCAACCACACCACCAGATGGAGCTTCTTATCTGCCTTTCCCACTGGAGGTGCTGAAACTGTGGGACTGAATTCACTGGGACTGGTGGGACTTAAATGTATTTATAGTAATTGAAATGGAAACCTCTCTTTTTTTTACTCCTGATGATGCAGGATTGAGCATGCCCACCTTCATGTATGGCTATTACAGCAATTTTTATTTGTGTATATATAGTGGTAACTATTGTGCCAGTCCTTTGCTTTCTCTGGGTTAGGCTGTATCATGCAGTCCTGTTTCTTGTTCATGCATCTGGGAGTTTTCAAGGATAGGCTCACTTGTTAGAGTGGTACCATACTTTAATAGCAGCATGTATTTGCAGCATGTATTTCTGGTTTGCCTTTTTTTTTTTTTCCCCTACAGCAAAAATGAGTAACATTCTTTAGAAATGCAAATGTTGCTTTGTTCAGGCCACTACATAATATATTTTATTCACTGAAATCCAACTCTGAAGTCTTCTTTTGCACTTTTAGGAGTATTGTACTGCGTCACAGATACCTAGTTGCTGATATATATGTATATCAGCTGAAGTTATGATGGTCAGAAGTCATGTGAATCAATATACACAACTGTGATAAACATTCTGTCTCTTTCAGACTATACTCTATCCAGTAGCTGGTTTGCTGTCTACCATCACAGCTTAGCAACCGAGAGCAAACAGTGACGGAGGCATTCCTGGGGAACTGCAGAGACAGAGTTAAATTCATTCCTTTTTCAGCACTTTGGAAAACTAGACATTCAGGCAAACAGTGGAGTTAATACAGCAAGATTACTTGGAAAGCCTATTCCCGTGTTTTAACCCAAGTGAGAGAAATGGGACTGACATACAATTTACCTGGCTGTGACTGTTGGACTGAAAAGGTTGGCCAGCTTTTGCCATGTGGTACCAGAACAGTCTATATTGCGCAATTCAATTTTCCCAAAAGACAGGCAGGTATCTGAGCTGATGAGGTCAAGTTGCCATTCCGTTATGCCACGTCAAACACAACTGTAAAGACCGGTGGAGGCTTCGCCAGCCGACGTCATGAAGGTCCTTCTGACCAGCCAGCCAATTCTGTCGTACTAGGAGAGGCCAAATAAGTTCATGCCACTATTGATTTTGAGTGAGCTGCACGCCTTGCTGCTTGTGACAGAGACAAACACAGAAATACAAACCAGGATTAATGTGGGTGCAAGTTCATGTCATTTTCCATTTTCATGTCTCAATTTCAATGGGCAAAAATCTAATGCCTCAGAGGGGAAAAAAATCTAATGGCTTGGATATCTAATGTTCATGTGCTACCAACTCAAAAAGCTGGTCTAGAGATTTGTTGTTTTGTCATGTAGGTGTTATATACTTTCTAGGAGTTCATTTTGGAGGAAATCTCAAGCATTTGGAATTTTGGAGTGTCCTTAAGAGGTAAACATATTTTCTGTCTGACTAAGTTTCCTTACAGTCTTAAGAAGACATTGGTTTTTGTTTTCCAGAGGCAGACTGCTAGGTGGCAGGGCAGGAGCAAAATCCAGCAATTTAAGACAGATGGCAAGAAAAAAAAATGATTTTTAAAAGCTTTGGGTGTAGCTTTTGGGTCTTTATATCAAACCAGTCTAGATAAACCGGAGCTGTGTTCTCACTGAAGTCCAAAGCAACACACTAGCATAATGTAGGGCAAGAATTTGATCCAAATTCTCTTTTTCCTAGATTACTAAATAAAAAATACACGTAAACCTAGAGGTTTTACACGTGAGAACCTGGATCCTAGTGTTCATCAGAAACCTTTGAAAGAGATGTGGTTCTGCAACTTTCTGGGGATCCACGTTAAAGCAAAACAAAACGCAGAAAACAAAACCCTTTTCAACCCCTATACTGTGAATACACTTTGAAAGCTGAAACCATTTTTCTCACTGTTAATGGGAACTTTTCCTTTTCAAAGACTGTCTATTTGAGAAGGGTATTCTATATTGTTATAGGAACCACAGCCATTGCTTTAATTCAGGAAAACTGAATAAATATATTTTCATATATTTAAAGTGATGTCTGGATCCCATAAGGAATGTGAGATGCAAGCATGCTAACAGAAAAGACAAAATATATAGCAGATGTCTCTAAAAGTGATCTCTCAAAGCGTTAAAGGATTTTGCTTGTGGAGCATCCTGCAGAAATTAGGTTTAAATCTTTGTACAATTTGGAAACTAAAGAAATCACTTTCACAATTTGGAAACTAATGACTTCCTACAGTAATCACTTCCAACGAATATTTATTTTCATTTCAATAGTTTTTCCATTACAAATCTAATGCATGGCTTTTTGGAGTACAGCTGCTTGGTTTGCCTGCATAAAGAAAAACATTAGGTCTAATAATCTACCTTCTGAATAATTTCTATTCAGATTGCATAGATCTACTTGAAAGGACATTGTAGAGAGGTTGGTGCTGGTCTCTTCTCACAGGTAATTAGCAATAGAACAATAGGGAATGGCTTCAAGCTGCAGCAGCGTAGGTTTAGGGTGAACATAGGAAAGAATTTTTCACAGAAAGAGTGGTCAGACCCTGGAATAGGCTGCCCAGGAAGGTGGTTGAGTCTCCATCCCTGAATGAGTTCAAGAGTCGATTACATGTGGTGTTGATGGATATGGTGTAGGGGAGAACTTTGCAGAGCAAGGCTGCTGGTTTGACTCGATGATCCCAAAGGGCTCTTCCAACCTAAATGATTCTATGATCCACTAAGTTTTTCATTCAGTGTTTGACCATTCTCACATAGTAAATTGACATTGTATCCTCATTAAAACCACAGAGGAGCTAGAGTTTCCCATGAGATAGGAAGTTTTGGATTTTTTAATAATTGAGAAAGACATTAATATCGTCCCTGCCATTTTTGTACACACAATGTGACTGTTAAAACTGCGATGAAGGTCTACATGATTTTGAAAGTGAAGCAAGAAGATCACTCAGAACACATGCTGCTAGAATTTGAGAAAAGATGTTATTGATTTTGTGTATGAACTGTGATATTTCTAAATTTCTATGAACTGCATATTTCTGATAAGCTATTGTCACAGGAGATTTTCTTAGAAAAGACTTGAGTGGGAAATTGGAGATACTTGGCATATTTGAACTGGGTACATCCAGAATTAGATTATTTTCCTCTTGGACTAACTGGAAAATCTGCTAGTTTGGGGGTTGAAGGTTGAGGCTAATACTGAAAGTGCATAAAAAGCAATGATGAACAGTGTTTGAATGAGGTTCTGGATTACATTGTGTGGCTGAGTTGGATCAACAGAAGCCTCCAGTTACTTGACTCTGGGTATTTTCATGTTCATGCTGTGTGCAAATGATGATGACTATTGATCTAAGTAACTTGACCAATTTATTAAATAGCGTATCAAATAGAGCTCCAAACCAAAATCTCTGATCTAGTGAGTCCTGACAAATACATAATAACACAATCACAGCGTGAATTGAGAAATACCATGGATCACTTACCAATGATTTGCACATTCATTTCCTTAGGTCATTCAGCAGCCATTTTAGGATGCAAACACTCCTGCAAGATGTGTGTGTTGAATGCAGGATGGGGACAGGGTAGGGGGAAGTGAAAGAAGAAGGTGCTGTGTTGATCATGTGTGTAGTTTATGACCTTAAACATAACTGACCAGAGCACCGGGAATGCGAAAAGCCTCCTGACTGCAAATCTGCTGTCTCTCTTTTACTAGGCAATCTTTTATCTCAACACTTTCTTGAATAACGAATATGGTAAATAGTCCTTAGAAGCCTGAGACCCTGGTTGCCCTCTTCTTTAAAAGGAATCCATTTTGAAATACTTAAGAGACAACACTAAACACCTCCTTAACTAGTGTCCACTGGCACAGTTTGTTGCATGGTAGAACATCTGTTGTAAAGGTTTAGCTGAGTGTAAATTACTCCCTCTCAGAACAGTAGCTACTGATTCCCACTAAAAATCTGCCTTCCCTTTGTATGCCATTCATTGCCCGATTTTAGTGCTTTTCCTGCAATGAGGATTCCTGATGCCTTAATTGCTTTTGCTGAATTTCTGTGAACAGTAGTCCTTTTTGCAGGCCTGTCTCCCAGAGCTATGGAATATAGAAGAAATGTATATTAATTGCTACAATATTAGTTAACTTTTATCAATATTTACATTAAGCGTCTCTTTTTGCTGTCCCTTATTTTGCTTGAACCTTTCACATTCCTCTGCAATTTCTAGTAATCCAAATGGTTTTATCAGCAAATGGCACATTTTTTCCCTTTGCTGCTTAACATTTGTTAACGATTTGGCAAGCAGAGAAAGCATGCACTAGTGGAATAAACACCACATGAGGAAGTAAGGGCTGGTTTCTTCATTTCTGTGTTCCTCACCATAAAATAGATACTGCCTTGAGAAAACGAAGTAGTAGTGTTGTGTTTTATCTAAGGAATCCTGACAATATTGTAAGTACTAAGCACCGTTACCCACACACCATCTATTCATTTTTCTTCTTTCCAGCTTGGTCATTTGAGGTGCCACAAGCCGTGGAGAGGTGGGTCATGAGGTCTCATTTCCAGGCACAGGTAAGAGAGCACCAGCATTGCAACCTGCTTTCATCAAAGTGAATGCTAACAGGAAAGTGGCCCACCATTTCTGCCCCTTGCCCTGTTACAGCCACCAGTAGGTCAGAAGCGATGGTGAAAGCAGGAGAAATTGTCTCATTTTCTGAGACAGTTGTGTGTGGGAACAACATCCTTCCCCTCCTCCTTGCTCTGCATCGCAGAATTCAGCTGAGTCTCTGAGCAGCTCAAGAGTGTGCTCTGTGGTTTAGTACCACTAGGCCGAGGCTGCTTAGTTGAAAGGGCTTAAATGATGGCACAGCAGCTCACTTGGATGGCAGTAGGCAAAGGAGCACTCCTATGAAGAGTTCAACCAACAGCCTGGGGAACGTGGCAGCTTGCAGCAGAGCAGTGGGGATGAGCAGTTAACAGCAGACTGGTATTTGTCATGTTTTCCTTCCATTAGCGAGAATGTTTGTCCTTTGTTCGTCTTCTTACAATGTTCTACCCTGAATTACTAACCCAGTGTGTAGCCAGAAGCTAGAGGAGAGTCAGGCTATTTGGCATTTCCAAATAACTGTTCACTGTTCAACTCCTCGGTCAAGGTGCAGGGAACATCCTCCCAGCGGTGCCTGCTGAGGAAACTGTTTAGTGCTGGTCCTGCTGCTTTGACATTCATTCCTCTGAGAGGCCCAGACTGCACGCTCACTTGAACTGCGCTGGGTTCACTCATGTTGGGAGGCTGCTTTTTGGCAACCAGACTAATGCTAAAAATAAAACAAGCTATGCAAAACAAACAAAAAAACCCCTCTGATAAATCCATAGTGGGAGTGTTCTGCTTCAGAAAGCAGTGTGTTACTTGCATACAATTTTTAGTGTCTATTCCACAAGAAAAAGAATGGAAGGAAGTTTAATAATATAGTATTTTTATAATCATCTGTGCAAAATAGCCCCAGGCAATAGCAGTGACATGCACAAAGTACAGTATTAAGTTTGGAAAATTCTCAGAGATGGATCTCACCATGTTAATAGAAGTATTTTGTTATGAGGATGCTGTTTGCTATACGTCATGCTCAGAAAAAAAGAAACAACTGATGGAGGGTTCTAATTATCTTTATTTGTTCAAAAGGCAAAGCCTGTATTTTGGTTTTCCTCCTTGATTTTTCTGTTGCTGTACAGTGGAAGCTTTGAAGACGGTCTGACCTTCAGAAATGATGCATGTGCACACACGTGTGCCTCCTGAGCCTTTGGACTTGATTTTCCACAGAATACTGCTAGTACCATCTGCGGGTAACAAATGGTTATAGAGATTTCCTTCCACAAGATACCATACTTTATAAAGTGAACGCCTTGGTGTTCCTTTTACCTTTAGGATTTTGCCCTCGAGCTCCTGTCTCAAAGCTTTTCTCTGCGGTTAGGATAGGTGGGAACCAATTTAAATATAAGAGCCGGGAGGTGTGTGTGGTGTGTTTGTCTCACAAGCACTCAGCTGCAGAACGATCACTTGAGGAGCTCAGCACACGGACAGGACCCATCGCTGCCCACCACCGGGGGCACGGCTCTAACTGCTCCGTGATGCCAGCCTGGCGCTGGGCGACGTCCTGCTTAACCCACACCCTCGGGGCTTTCTCTTCGGGGTATCTCCGATGGGTGGAACCCTAAATAATTATGATATTTATAATAATTAATTAGAATATCAACGAAGCGGCCTCCAGCAGCGGTTCTCTCCCGGCCTGACTCCGCGGGGCGGAGCAAGGTGGGGACAGCCGCAAGCCTCGCTGGCTCCGCGGGCGCCCCCGCCGTTTCCCCCCACATTTCTCCTTCCAAACGCCCCATAAAACGCCCCACGGCGTTGCTCGCAGCTTTCTCCTCCGCGCCCTGGCAACGGCAGCCCCGCTGGCGAGCTGCGGGCGGGCGGGGAGGACGTGCGGGGCC
>VZTM01023394.1:2745-61381 GCA_013400555.1 Jacana jacana | reverse complement strand
AGCTGCCCGCCGCCCCCCACCGCCCCCCGCTACTGATGGCCCGGCCGGGCAGGGGACAGGGGCCGCAACCCCGGGCTCGCTCGCTCGGGCGACAGCCGAGGCAGTCGTCCCAGGGTCTACCCGAAATCTGGTGGTTTTTAAACGGGCCCTTCGGTTTTGCCGGCAAGACAAGGATGATCCTAGGCTGGCGTTGCTGTGCCTTGTGGAATCGTGTTCCTTTGGGGTTGGGGGTTTTTGGGGTTGGTTGGTTTGGGGTTTTTTTTGGGGAGGGAGAACAAGGAGACTGGTAGTTTGGGCGTTGCTTTTCCCCTCTTGAAGTGAATTTTTGAGGTCTTGATTTGGGCTTGACTTCACTTACCCATTAGTCACAGATGCACCGAGCACTTGTGTGAAAACTTAGTGGCATGGGTTCTACAGATTTAACTTAGCATCCCAGTTTTCCCATTCTCACATCCATTTGAAAGACATAGTACTGCAACAGCAACTATTATTATTATTATTATTTTTAGTTTGATGGACTCCATAACAATACGATTCGCTGCTGTGATCACCTGTCAAACTCATGACAGGCTTGCCTGCCCGTCCCGCCTTTTGCCGTGCCTGTGGCAACTGAACAACAGAGGCAGTCGTTTTGGAGCTGGATCTGGGGCTGGACTGGGCTGCTCTGGTTTTTGTCATTCAGCACACTTTGATACCGCTCCCTGCCTTCCCCAGGCTCCCGTGTACATCCCGTCTGGCTAATAGCAGCCAACAGGGACTTCTGCAAAAATATTTTTTGCTTAAAATAGACTGGTGACTTCTCTTCATACAGTTGACAAGTCTGAAACCAGGACAAAGGAGGAGTTAAAAATATTTACTGGTGCTGGGTGTATCAAGAGAACTTTGGTAACACCTTTGAGTAATGCACCCTAAAGTAAAAAATGGTGTTTGTCTCACACACAGTTCTGTGTTTTCAGATTTGGGGATCAGTGACTGATTTGGATGACCTTCTCACTGAGGAGTGACAATGCGATGTGGAGAGGAGGGTGTCCTCAGTAATGAATGAAAACAAGTGCCTTAGTTCAGCTCTCCTTATGTTACATTTTGCACCACATTTCTCAAGTATTTATAATTTATTTGACTTATTTTGCTACATCTTTTTCAGTATTTGTATGTTGTTGGGACAGGGGGTTGTGTGCACGCCGTGGACTTTATGGCACTGGACACTTCAAATGACTTCTATAGTCTTCACTCTTGCATTGCAAGCCTAGAGTTGGCTACTGCTGGTGTCCCAAGTCCTGAAATTAAGCAAAAAGTACCAATGAAAATGGGTTTGTAAGAATAAAAAAGCTTTGAAAAAGTTAAAAAGCTCACCAGTACAACTCTTTTTTCTCTATTGCAAAACATAACGGGATACTTCTTGCTTTCGCATCCTGGTTGTGCCCTTACCCGAAAGAGGGGATCAAGCTGTCAGTGTGCCTCAGGGTAAGCCGGGGCACGCCTGTCTGTAAGCAGCATTTAGGGCTGTAGCTGAAAATGACCTGTCAAAGCTACAGGGCAGGTTGCCCTGTAAGTACGCTCTTGTAACAGGCATCCTGTGCAGAGCCAGGAGGTGAGGAAGCTTTACTAGCAGGGGTGGAAGATAGGCAGGTTTCAGTTGAATTTTGTTCTGGCCCTTCTGCAGCTTTGACTCATTTTATTCTGATACAGTGTCTCAAAATTCGGGCTAAATTTTTGGATGAAAAAAGAAGTAGATAAGATATTGTCAGAATGCAGAAAATGGTCTGACATGGATCTACGTTCTTCAGCAGGAGCTTGGAAGATCCTTTTTTTAAAACAGAGCATGCTGTGAGTTTTCTCAGGTCTTCATTTCCTCTGAAGATGTAAAATACTTTAAAGCCCATTATGAGCACCTTCGAAAAAGTTTGCCCCTCTATAAAATTCCCTGTACTTGGAAATAAGTCTTTAGATAAGACTTACTCCCTCACAAGGGAACTGGTACCAAATCAGAGGCTGAAGCAGGGGGCTGTCTGGGGAAAAGATGTGAAGCACAGGGAGCTTCAGGCTACAGCTCCTGCAGTTTTGTTAACATGCACGATGCTGCTGAAACGCAGCCTGCCCCCCCAAAAAAACCCCATACACAAGCCATAGTGTGAGAATACTAAAATTAGTATTCTGAAAAATAGGAAGAGATGTTTAATTTCTTAAGGAACCATCTTGCTGTTAGGAAGGTACCCATCTAGGTGTGGAATAATGGCTTTGAAAATGCAGGCACACAGAAAAAAAAAGCTCTTCCTGGTGTTTTCCAGGTTACACTAATCTCTTGCCAAAATCAGGGAACATTTTGAGGGAGAATAGTGAACTCTACTACTTTCTTACACAACTTCATTTTAAAAGTACCGTGCATTATAGGATTATAGGATATGACAGGATTTTGTCAGCTGGTTGTGCCAATGAAATGGTGTGCCCCTGAGCTGATACGTGGTGCTAACGGCGTTAAGATTGATTCTTGCTTTCAGCACGGTGTAATATTCGGGACTTCCGGACCCCATTTCTTATTCTGTGTTTTGCTTATTAATTACTGCAGCGAAGAAGGAAACTGTGCCAAAAAAAGGGAGGGAGGGAGGGAAGGAGGGATCTCTCCTTAACCAGAATTTAAAGGAGTATCCATATTCTGATGGCTGTGTCTGGGCAGAGGTGCGGAGCTGGAGCCTCAGAGAGTCCCGTCTTATTGACAGAGAGCTAGAAATGCTCTCTGGTAGGCTGTGAACTATGGGCAATGGGTGGAAAACATCCACATCACAAAATGTAACGTGTGTCTGTTCTCTTTAGATGCGTGATCTGAAATGCAGAACACAGGAAAGTATTTGCTGGGACTAAACAGTAAAATGCTTTTGAGTGCTTCAGAAAATTGGTGACAATCTGAACTCCTGCAAATTGAGATAATGAAAGCACAACATTGTTGTGTTTTTATAACAGGCAAAGTGCTTTTATATATTTTTAAGAATACTTTTTGTGAAAGGGAGAACCTCTCTCAGATGAGAATCAAACATACTCACTTTTTAATAAATAGTACATTTTGGTACTTTTACAATGTTAGAGGAGCATAGATTTCCAAAGCAGGTTTCAAACACTGCCTACGCACAATTCTCTGCATTTTCATAGATGAGGTTACCGGGGGCTACAGAAATGCAAAGCCTCAGCAAAGATTACATTGGGCAGCAGTGTAAAAATCAGAGTTGGACCACGTGTGTAGTGGCTGCCAGCGAGCCCCCATCAGCAAAGCACAGGGCTGCTGCTTGTGGTCAGAGGTTGAGGTACCTGGCACGGTTGCAACTTAATTCTCAAAGAAATACATTCAAAATGAAGTAGTTCTAATTCTCTAAAATTGAAAGGGCCAATAGAGTAAAACATTAATTGAAGCACTCTTCTTGCTTGGCTGCAGTACTGTTAATACCGTATTTTATACAGATTCAGAGCTTAGCTTTTGGAGGATGTGCTCATAAACACCCTCCCTCCCATTACTTAAGAAAAAAAATATAAAAAAATGAAGATTTGTTAGCACTCTTGGGAAAACTCCAGCTCCAAAGATGTTCATTTAATGCAGATTTCATCCCCCCACCCCTGCCCTGGATTAAGGGTTTAGGGGAGAAATAGCTGCCAAATGGTTTTATGGATGTATATAAACCCAAAAATTTTAATACAGTCAAAACTCTATAGTGAGTAATTGTGGAGGACATCAAAGTTAAATGTTCCGTAAGCATTTTTTTTGCCATTTACACTGAAATTCTGTAAATTATTCAGAAAAAGACCATGAAGCTAAATTTACTTTGGTGTCATGAAGAACTGCAAACTCGCATGCAAACTACTTCTGTTTTATTTAAAGCCGAGGCCTTCAGTCAGTACTTGAAAAGCCTGGCTTCTGCTCCCATTGGCTTCCCTGGGATTTGGATCCATTCCAAAGTACGCCAGGAAGGTAGGGGAAGCGCTCTAGGTTTAATTGTCTGTTCTGTTCAGAGTCCTGTGTTATGGGGTTAGGATAACACAGTGCTGTGATGAATGTTCATCTGTCAAGAGTTCAAAGTCTGCTGTCTATGCGTGGCAGTAATTAGATCACCTTAATTGTTTTTCATTATTCTTTTTTTAAGAGAGGGAAAATTACTTGTCTTGGATTAGCATATTGCCAAAGACTGCTATAAATATTTATGGGGTGCACTCTTTCAATAGAGAGCCTGTACATTCTTCACAGGTCTCCATAGTTCTCTTACTCTGAACACAGAAGAGCAGTCATTTAAATGCATCGCTTCCCTCTCCTGTAAAGCTTCAGTAGATATTGGGCTTCACAGTAAAAAAAGGTAAGTAGTTTAGAAAGCAGCATCTCTTGCAACACATTGATGATGTTTAATTTCCTGTGCAAGCTGCAGAATTCTTTGAAGGTACATATGTTTGTGAGACAGCTTTGAGAGTTCAAAATTTTTTCCTCTTACAGTTGTAGAAAATACACAGTTGGAAGAATTACTGGCTTCTCTCTCTTTTTTCCTGCTTCCACATTAAGGGCTTGTGGACTATTCTTATATTCTAAAATACTGAAAAAAGTAGGAATGTAAACCCTCAGTAAAAGAGCTACACACCTTTCCTCTTTTTTCATAAAGGTCATCAAGCCACAGATTCCTAAGAGTATGAAAGAATTATGCCTGTGTTAAGACCCGTGGAACAAAGTGAACCGTATACTCCTGACTTGAATAATGCCAGGATTTCATAGATACAGATCATGATGGAAAACTCAGGAAAACTGTCAGCACACAGCTCCTTCATGACTCTGTTTCTGTGTATGGGTGGACCTTGCTGGATATTGGGAGAGATGCATTTATGTTGCATTACTGGAAGTTGAGGGGCTGGTGCTTCTCCCTAAAATAATTTCCCTGCCTGCTGATGTTAGAGAGTGAAAGGAATTCTTTTAATGCCTGGAAACTTGGTGAAGTTTTATACAGAAATTCCTTTCTAGAAATGTGAGTAGTAAGTTAAAATCCTTTTTGGCCTATCTCAATGTTGTATGTAAAGAGTTCAGTTCTACTTCTCTTGGATTGCTTTGCTCCAGCACAGCTGGACCTCTGACATGTCTCAGCATTTTGAAACTGAGATTTCCATTGCAATAAAATCTCCTGAGAAGTTGTGAAACACAACAGAAATGCCTGTCCTTTAAACAGTTACTAATATTAAGCAATATTAAGCAAATTGTTCTTTAATTTTTTTTCTAATTTTTTTTTTTTAATTTCAGCATGCTTCTTCCAAGTTTATACTGTGAAAGTCACGACAAACTCCAGTATATGTAAACATTCAAATTTTGGTGCATACTGCTGAGGTTAATGGTTTGCTAAAATGTCAAGATCGGGGACAGGCATTTTAATTACAATACAAAATCAAGCCTGTTTTGATAAGACATCGCAGCTCTAGAAAAGATATTTATTGAGCTCCTTTCTATTCTAAGGAGCAGGATATGCTTTCTATAACGGTGGACATTGTACATAAGTCATGAGATCACTCCTCTGTGCTTTAACTGTTCCTGTTGTTTACACTGCTTTGACAAAATTCCAACAAAGCTCCTGACAATGTGCCAAGAGAGAGATTTAATGAGTTTTGCAACGTAAACGGAACTGGTGAAGCGCAGAAGGTGCAGCTCTGAGAGCTCAGCAGCTCTGAGGCTGGACCATGGTGCAAGCTCTCCAGGACGCTGTCTCCATCAGGGACAAGGAGCAGGTGATTCACCAAGAGTAAGAACAGGGCAAGTGGGTACGAAAATAAACCTAAAGGCATCCCAGCCTAGAAATATTATTTCTGTGTTGGGCTTCCTAAGCTAAATGAGGTTTCTAAGTATTTTCCTTCCGTAGTTCGCAGGATTTTGATCAGAAAGCACGTGGTAAGCTATGTTTTTATACAGAACTGGGTATGTTAATTTACTTAAAATGCACATTATGCAGGGAAAAGTAGTATTTCTAGGTATCTTCCCATCATGTGTAACTGATATGCACATAACTAACAGTAACGGAGGGTGCACTTACACGTGTGTTAGTGAGGAAAGGAAATGCATAGATCTGTCCAAAAGAGGGAGGGAACTGACATATAAAATGCAGTGATTTTGTGGGGTTTGAGAAGTAAAGACTAATAGCTTTGCTAGCTTTGCACTTTTGTAAATGAATTAGTATTACACAGGCTTTTGGTCCTTAGCAGCAGCAGTTTTCTTATGTTACTTCTAACAAGTAATGTGTAATTACTGTATGGTAAGCTGATGGTTAACTTGCTATAAGAACTGACTTTTCTATGAGAAAGTGAGCTGTCTTAACATCAGCACTATGGATTGGGGTTAGAGGGAAATCAGAACCTTATTTTTTGTATTTTTCTTCATGAGCCCTCTCTGTAAAATGTATTGTGAAGGCTACTACTGTTCCTTTACAGGTATAAATAGCTGAAGGAGGGGTAAATTGAGTGGTAGCCTTCAGACAGAAAGCAGGAGCACAAGGCATGAATTAGGAGTGCAGTAGTGTTGCTATCACCAAAACTTTCAGACATTAATGGAGAAGCAATCTCCTTCATATTTCTGAGGAAATTAATATGAAATTTCTCATTCCCATGACTGCATACCTACAAGACAGCATGTACCATCTACAGCTGTATTCTTGGTGGAAACTGAACAATAAAGAAAACTTCACTGAAAAGGTACTGTTTTTTTTTGTGAGAAATGATTGCGTAATTAATGGGCCTCTAGTTGGAAACGTTTTTTCGTAAACGTGGTGAAAACTTTGATTAAAATAGTAAAAACATTACTGATGGAGTTGTCCCTCTTTATAAATTTGGGAAGGAATTTATTTATATTTATAAGGAAGTTTATTTTCTTTTGTGGTGTATATGTGCACATCCTGAATGGTTTAAACAAAGATTCTGCATGTACTGTTTCAGGGCCCAGGTCCCTTAGAGTATAAATCTGGGAGCCCTTCCAAGCCTGTGTCCTCTAGAAGTGTAAGATTAACAGCTCTTTGAGTTTGGAAGCTTAAATAGCGATTAAACCTTTCTTTCCCTACACTTTCACCGTTAACTGCCCTTAATTATCCAGTTGTGAATATGGAGACTTAAAATACAGAATCTGATGTATTTTACCTATTAGAATAATTACATTCCATTTTAATCAACTGACCACTGGAAGCAGTTTACATTGGAATACCTACACAGCTAATACGGGGACAATCATTACTGTATTTGCTTTTTACTTGCAAGTGTGAATGGAGGCTACATTTGTAGTTGCAGTACCTTATTCTGTACACTCTATTGATAACAGAATGCATTGCTACATACTTCAATCTATCTGTACAAAATTATAAAACACACTTTAGATGGTAGTGAGAATTGAGAGTTTGTTCTAAATCAGACACTTTTGTCTATCCTCTGCTTTAATAGTGTTATCACACAGCGTGAACAAAGTGAAACAATAGAAGTTCTAAACAAAGATGAATTTTGAGAAGCGTGAAAAATAAGGGGAGGTTTTCAAAGGCCAATGTCATGGAACTAGTTTTGAGTTTCTGTGTCTCTTCTTAAAAACTCCCCACAACCCCCTGAAAAAAAGAAGGAAGCTTTTTTTCTGAATGCCATTAAAAAAGCTTTGTGCTACTTAATTTTTCTTCAATTTCTAACAGAAAAGAAATGCAAGCATAGCAATGACTTGAACAGAACCTGATCAAAATTTCTACTTGCCTTTCTGTTTTTTTAAACATATTGTGTTAATGTTGATTATTCTACAGATTTAATTAAGCTGTACAGTCCTATACTGTGTTCCACTTTGGTAGGCAAAGCTTGCTGCCAATTTGTGACTTACAGCACTTGAGTTATTGTCACAGTTAGGCTCTTTTTCTCCTGCAAAATTCAAGAGCTTTGTGAAACCTTGTATAAAGTGATGTGGTGCCTTCTGCTAATAGTTGCACCTCAACAAATTTAGAAAAGGACTTAGTGGCGAAAATGTATTTTAAAGCTCCCAAGGCTTGGCGATGCAAGACTTAGATTCAAAGAATGGTTAGAGCTGGAAGGGACCTTATAGATTATCTCATTTCAACCCCCCTGCCACAGACAGGACACCTCCCACTACAGCAGATTGCTCAAAGCGCCATCCAGCCTGACCTTGAACATCTCTAGGGATGGGGCAGCCACAACTACTCTGGGCAACCTGTTCCAGTGTCTCACCACCCTCACAGTAACGCATTTCTTTCTAGTATCTAATTTAATTTCCCCTCTTTCAGTTTAAAACTGTTACCCCTCATCCTATCACTCCACTCCCTGATTGAATCCCTCCCCATCTCTCCCATAGGCCCCCTTTAGTTAGTGAAAGGCTGCTATAAGGTCTCTGTTGGAGTCTTGTCTTCTCCAGGCTGAACAACCCCAACTCTCTCAACCTGTACTCATAGGAGAGGTGCTCCATCCCTCTTATTTGTTACATGGAGGATGAGGCTGGTTTTTAACTCTTGGAAACTAAAGAAAGTGAAAATTTTATATCACCTCCTGAAATGTCAAGGGATGCTCTTTAAATAAACCACACAATGCAGCTTGTGATATTTGTAAGTATCAAAGTCCAGGAGATGAAAACTCTGTTGATCCCTGGTTTAAATATTTAACATTAACTATGTATTTAGTAGTTTAATTCAGAAGCTGTATATTTATAAATGAAACAGTCTCAGTAAGAACTTAGTAACTGCCTGAGGTGGTTTAAATTAACATATCTTTTGGGCTCAGTGAGAGAAAAGGTCGGCAGCAGAATAATGGATCTGGTTACAGGTAGTTTAATGGACTTTTATTGTCAAAGTAGAGCAGTAACTATTTCATCACATGGGATGAAGGCAAACAGATTTCAAGACTACTTTACATGCTATTTTAAATCACAGCAATATATTTTACAACAAGCAAACCATGAGAAAATATTTGGTTGCCAAAAACTGAGTCTCTCAGGCATTTCTTCCGCTGAACAGAAAAGCTCAGACACGTGCATTGAGTTTATGCATCTGTATGTGGCACTGTAGGATGGTGAAGATGGCCCAGTATTGCTTCAGGATCAGAGTCTTCTCACAGCTATGTGTTGTCTGGACTCTCAATAACCAATTTCTGTGTGGAATACAGCTGGCCAATAGTAACCTGAAATAAAATCAAAATATCAGAAACCCCAAAATGGAAAGTAAACAGGTTATCATTTTAGCTTCACAAAAGGGACTAAAAACAAACCAAGAACTGAGTAGCCCACATATTAAAATTTTTCATAATGACATTTCCTTTCTAGGAACATTTCCTTTTTTTTTTGGTAACCAATACTGCTATCAGCATAGACCTTCAGAAAAATAACTGATATATAAAATATCTGCATATATAAAATCTTGAAACAATGACATTGAGGAATATTGTTCAAAGACTCATGTTAAAAGTTAACATTAAAAGTAACTACAGAGGGAAAAGCAAACAGGCTGTATGTTTAGAAAAATGAAAGATTAATATAATGAAAAATAGAAAGATGCATACAGTCATCAGATATTTCTTATTATGCTTTTTGGGTGGACAGCCTAGATATAAATTGTATGGTATGGTATTGTTTTCCTGTTCCTCTGGAACCCTCATGTAATTTGTCTTACAAATGGTGAAAACAGTTACACATTTATTTCAGCAGTAACATTTTACACGCACTGGAACTGACCTCTCGTTTATGAGATGGTATTCACACCTCATATTTGTGCTTTCTAGTGCAATGAAGAAATTAAAAATGACAAAAATGCAATACTGATGCTTTGATTCTTCTTCTTTAGTACATTATAGTCTGCATTGGTGGTAAATTGTAGTCAGGTTACAGTTGGTGATACACACAGTTGAGATGTGGAAGGAAGTTTCATGCAAGTCTACTAGTATAAACATGAGAAGACAACACTTATTTTAAAAGGATGAATTCTGGAGTCTAATTTTTAATATCTATTATGCCCTTTCTCACCCCTACTCTCTGCCCAAGGCCTGGGTACACAGTAATGCTGTGTTGTTTTCACAAAAAAAGAAAAAAAAAAAGTACAAATATTTAATTATGAAATTAGGACAAAAAAGGCCAGATGCTTAACTACACTAAGCACAATATATTTAGTAGAATTTAATACTGCACAAAGCCTGACAGCAAGTTAGGCTCTCAAAGTAGGTACAAATTAGAGAAAGAAACATTTCAGCATTTTTCATTTACCATTTTCGAGGGGAAAAAATCCTGGCAGCTCTTAAATAAAAATTTCTCTTCTATACCCACACACATAAAATGTAAATAATATTGCCTTTTAGGAAATGAACTATTTCATCTTGATAAACAGCCTTGTCTGACACTTGTAACACATTGATTTTAATCTTGAAATATTTATTACAGGGCAGGATTTATGAGCCATTCTTAAAGGAACAGAAGTTTTTCTTGCCAGCAAGCACTGCCTCTTTTGGCACTCTGAACTAAGGCAGTAACAGCATCTGAACGTCTCTGATGGCTTTTGAAGTTACTTACCAAGTATGTTTGCATACAGAATATTTAAAACAAAGGCCATACACAACCGTGGCACGTGTTCCCAGCAGGTCTTTTAAGCTGTCAACAAGTGTTACTTAGCAAAGAGAACCCGCTGCTCTGGGTTCTGTGGCAGGCTATGCACTTTAGTTGCTGCCTTACCACCAACCACGCTGTAGTACTTCATTTTTGTATACTGTGTTTTGGAACCCAAAGAATCTTTAATCCTTTCCCACACAGTAGAGCAAATTTAATGGGAGGCTCAGAGGGATTACAGAAATGCTGAAACCTGAATTGCGTTTTTTTTTTCTCCCCGCCAACTGGGGAGGTAGATGAGGCTGAGTACGTGACTTCTCAGTCAGTCGCAGTCAGCCGGGGCAGAGGGGTTTGTAGGAGAAAGGTACAAGCTCTTGTTTGCTGTGCCCGTGCCCAGAGGTGCGGTTATCTGCGGCCGCACCTCTTGACTCGGATGCAGCGAAGTCACAGACGCTGTTGAGCCGCTTCCTTGGCCCTTAGTCAAACCGCGGCCCTGCGTGAGTGCGGTTCGGGGAGCGCAGAGCCCGCCGCGCTGGGCTGTCTGCCTGCGCTGGGCTGCGGCAGCCGCCCGGCTCCGCTGCCTCCCTGCCGCAGCCGTGCCGTCACATTTTAAGCCGAACTTTGAAAAGGAAGGATTTTTATTTTTTTTTAAACGGCTAGCCTTGAATTTCTGACATTATGATGGAGCCTTTCCCATGCACTTCAGACAAAACAAACAGACCTTCCCTTTATAGCTGCTGAAAAATTCACGTCTATAAACATCCACTGCCTCAGCAGAAAGACGGCACTGGTGTTTACACACTGACACTCATTAACCCTCTGAATCAAACCAGTGTTCTTAGCCTGTCCTCGCCGCTTGGGCAGCAAGCATCGCCGTGGGTCGTTCTCCCAAATTAAAGACTTAAGTGGTTATCTCTTGTGTCCTTTTTTTGTCACGTGTGTTTGCAGCTCACACACCAGATGCAATTCACTCTTCCGGTGGGTGGCTGGCAGCCAGCGCAGAGGTCAGTGTCAGGCTATTTTCATTAATCACAGGAAGCTTTTGTGGAAAAAGGCTCTACCATTTGCTCAGCAACCCTGTCACCCAGAATTTTATTTCTCTCTCTAAGATAACACACTGCAATTAAATTCTGCAGGAAAGAACGTACAATAAAGAACCCCTTTGTCATCAGGAGAAGAGAATCTTCGGAAATATAAAGGCTGCTTTTCAGATCTCACTGTATTACTGATGTTTAAATTCTGCCTGCAAAATCATGTAGTTTAAAACTAAGTCTGACAAGTTCAGCCCTCAAAACCTGACAACTTGCCCTCCATCTGAATCCAGGGCAAGACTTAAGATTTGAGAATTTTTTGGCAGATGCGAGTCAATCAACAAGTGGGGAGAAATAAATTATCAAACAGTAAGCACTGGTTCATCTCGTAGCACCACCATTCTCTCATTAGTAGGTGGTTGTGTGTTCACCTGGAAACAGTACTTGCCCTTGCTTGTGGCTGGCAGCAGTGACCATGGTGTGTGTGTGTGAAGCTACTTCATGAAATCTTTCACAGCTACTGGGAAAAAAGTCAGTAAGAGGGTTTTTTCCCTAGATAACAGAATCTCAGATGTGTGTTATGGGGAGGTGTATTAAGAATTAAACAGTAGAATTAAATACGAAAAAAATCCACCAAACCCAATGTCCTGAAGACACTAGAATGATATGCTATCACCTTAAAAATTCAACAAATCCAGTTAAATTGCCAGCTCTGAACTTTGCCCTTTCAAACAGTCTACAGCTGGCCAGTGCCTGAGTCTCAGGAACCCCTGTGGGTGGTGAGGAGGTTACATGTAGCTTCCATGTCAATCCATGTGATAGATACAACTTCAATGGGAAAGTGGTGAACTGGGAGGTAGCCAGAGTCGTAGGAGCTGCCTTCCTATCAGACACAGCCAGTGGTGCAGATCCTACAGACCCATTGCCACTGCTTGCAAAATACTGCTAGTACTAAAATGCTCATCTTCTTCAGGTTTTGAAGGTATGTGGCATGTCTCGTGGTTCTTATTCATATGAAGTTTTCACTTTGTGGCTCAGAGTCAAGGGAGAAGTGACTGCTCCCACTTCTGTAGGGCTGAAAATGAGGTTTTAAAATTTTTTCTGATTTGTCTCAGTCACTTTAGAGTACATGGTTTTGCTCTGAAAAGTATGATGGCGTCTTTCCTTGACAGCTCTGTATATATACACCTGTCAACTACAATAACATTTTCCCTCCTTAGTTGTGTTGACTGTGCAGTGCAAAGGTGACCAGGNCCCCCCCAATGTATTTTGCAAAATTGTGATTGTGTGGTGAATAACCTGTGAGCTCTAAGAAATCCTGCTGAGCCCTGATGAAGATACTTTTGCTCACTGTCACCAAACTATTCATCATGATCCTCCTGGCAACCTCTGAACAGTTACCTGTTTGGGTGAGGTCTCACTGACAAGTTTCAATGTGAATGCCCTAAATTTACTCAGGTAAGTTAGCTAGGTGGCAGATCTAGGTGATGTCCAAATGGAATTACAAAATTGTTTTGGTTGGAAAAGACCTTTGGTTGGAAAAGATCACCAAGTCCAACCATTAACCTAGCACTGCCAAGTCCACCACTATGTCCTCAAGCTCCACATCTACATCTAAATACCTCCAGGGATGGTGACTCAACCACTTCCCAAAGAAGCATGTTCCAGTACTTGACAACCCTTTTGGTAAAGAATTTTTTCCTAATATCAAATCTAAACCTCCCCTGGCACAACTTGAGGCCATTTCCTCTCCTCCTACCACTTTATACTTGGGAAAAGAGACTGACCCCCACCTCTCTACAACCTCTTTTCAGGTAGTTGTAGAGAGTTAGTGTCCCCCTGAGCCTTTTTTTCTCCAGGCTAAACAACCCCAGTTTCCTCAGCCTGTTCTCTTAAGACNTCTCCAGGCTAAACAACCCCAGTTTCCTCAGCCCCTTCTCATAAGACTTGTTCCCCAGACCCCTCGCCAGCTTCATTGCCCTTCTCTGGGACCTCAATGTCCTTCTTGTAGTAAGGGACCCAAAACCAAATGCAGTAATTGAGGTGGGGCCTTTCCAGTGTGTACACTGGTGTCTTGCACACCAGGTAAAGAACCCCGCCTTTGGGACAACACCAGTGCCGAGTACAGGGGGAAAATCACTTCCCTAGTGCTGCTGGCTACACTATTTCTGATACAACCAGGGATGCTGTTGACTGCCTTGGCCATCTGGGCACACTGCTGGCTCGTATTCAGCTGTCTGTCAACCAACACCCCCAGGCCCTTTTCTGCTGGGCAGCTTTCCAGCCACTCTTCCCCTAGCCTGTAGCAGTCCATGGGGTTGTTGTGACCCAAGTACAGAACCGGCACTTGATCTTGTTGAATTTCATACCACTGACCGATCAATCCAGCCTGACCAGATACCTCTGTAAAGCCTTCCTACCTTCAAGCAGACTGACACTCCTGCCTAACTTGGTATCATCTGCAAACTTACTAAGGGTGCATTTGATCCTCTCTTCCAGGTCATTGATGAAGATGTCACAGAGAACAGGTCCTAATTCAGCCTATCAGAAGCAGGACAACGTATTTATTTAATGTTCTTACTAACTTACTGTACATGTCTCCCTGAAGAGATACTCTTCAGTCAAAAGAGCAGAGAACAGTATCCAATCCAGCAATGGTTAACACATAAAATACTGTAAGTATATATGTTCATGTGTATCTGTATGTGATGATCTACAACAAGGGATTCTTCTTTTTAAATGCTATTTCTCAGTTAAGAGAGCTGCCTCTTTTTAAAATTACACAAAGGCGCTACTAGTCTTACAGAAACTTGGTATCATCCAGATGTGGCTTTTGCTCCAAAGAGCTACACACTTGATGTAGCTCGAAATAACAAGAGTCCTCAACAGAGAAAGAAAACAATTGGAAAGGCGAATGGACAAGTTCACGTGCTTCTTCAGTACAGGCACACTGTTTCACTTCTCTCATTTCCTGCAAGCCCCTTGGCCTACAGAACAAAGGAGGCTGAGAAGGCAAATGCCATCTAAAAGGTATGCAGGGCCCAGCGGCAGATGGCACAGGCAGCTGCCTGCTGCCAAAGAGAAGAGGGATCCCTCTATTACTGCATTGGTAACCATAAAAAGATGACAGACAGTGGGTCATAGGAAAGCAAGCAGCGACTGATTATGGACTTAAACAGGTCTGGTACAAGGTCTGGTACAACACACACCCAAGGGAGAAGCAGATGTGCAGAGATAACTCTCTGACCCTGTGTGATCTTTGCATGCTTCCAGCACGCTGGTGATCTCCAGGCTCCCACCCCTCCTCTCCTCCTACTTGTTACCAGCTAACATATTTCAGCATCTTGCCTTTTCTCTTTCATTTAAACATAAAACCTCTACATCCACAGAGCAGTTCAAACTCTTTGGAGAGCCAAACACAGAAGCAGCAGGTCTTCTAAAGAGTCAATCTGGTGTGGGTAAAAGAAAGAAACTTTTAGAGGAGGCTGATCTCAACATAGCATGCAGAAGAGAGAAATAGCTCAGCATGCTAAGTGTGGCAAGGAAAGGAATACAAAACATTAGTACTTGAAAACAGAGAGACAAAGACCTGGATAACATTGTGCTGAGTGTGGTATAACAGGTACTCTAGTAGTGCTGAGACATTTGGTATGTAAATGCCTAAACCATTCACAGAGGACCCTATGTTTCGTAGCAACTACATAAGCAGAATTCATCAAAGGCAGTGGGAGTGCCTGCCTTACTTTTGTCAGTAGCATAATACAACCGCTACTGTCACAAAACACACATTCTGCACCATGTCCAGGAAAATACTGTAATGTTGGTGCATCACAGATAAACTAACTCCACGATACACAGCATGATTAAATCGTCATTACAAAAGGAAAATATTTCACTCCTCAGCGTCCTCTTGGATCACTAATTCTGAGACACTTCTGGAATAAAACGCTGAAGAAAAATAAGTCCTTATAGACAGACATCAAAAATAATAAATACACTTACTGATAAGTGTGATAATTCTCCAGCACTAATGGGCTTTCATACTGTGAACTACTGCAGAACTAAAATGAGCTGCTGCTTTACGTTCAAAAACAGTCATCATTGAAAGACTACCTTTTACAACATATGTATTTGTAGTCAGATGCTAGAAATGCAATGCACTGAAAGAATCAACTTTATCCTTACTTCTCATGTAAAATGGGGGATGTGGCTGCCATGAAGAGCTGCAAAACACAAGGATATATGTGGAACATTTGCAGGTTAATGTCTTTCAGAAGATTACTTATCCACCTGTCCCTCTCCCTCCCCCATTTTCTTTTTTTCTGTTTTTTGATACAGCACATCACCTTCTACATTTATCCTCCCTTCTGATTCCAGAGGATTTCTGCTAAATTTCAGCTTTTTTTCCCAAACCACTGGAACTTAGAGAAAGTTCCAGAGACAGTGAATGGCATATGGATTGTGTGTTTAATTAATTAAGATTTGCCTGTCTAAATGATGATTTTTAAAGACTTGAGAAGCCTGCATGCTTTATCAATAATCACCATATTTTTAAGTGAACAACACAAAAGGTAAGTGCAAGGCATCACAGTATGTGCATTGGGAAAGGCTGAACTTCAGGAGTTAAGACATCTTGAGATGGACAGCAGATACCAAGGTACGAAGGACTGAAAAGCAAGACTGGCTGGCTCTAGTTCTGCAAAAACCCATCTGAGGGTCTATGAAAGAAACGCCAGAGAAAACGTCTGAGCTTACCCAAATCAAAAGTAGTTCACCAGCATGGTGAAAGAACCAAAGTTAATGGCTCCTCAATGAATGCTGTCAGTGTAGTGGCACAAGGCAGATTGCTCTAAAACACACGTTTAGCTTGGCAGCATGGAAAACCTTGGTCCTCTGCTGCCTTTGAAGCCATTAGGTATGTTCTGATCTCAGCTGGGCCTGCGCTTGCTTCCATTCCAAGTTCGTGCCTGTAGTACCTTACATGGCAGAACAGTCACCCATGCACATTCACTACACTTCCACTTTGATTTTTTTAAAGAAGTTTTTACAGTATCTGCAGTACCAAAGCAGGTGACAGCACATACACCTGCAGTGAAAACTCATTGAAACAAACAGTAAACAACTGTAGGACATCCATTATGCTTCAGGACTCTCCAGTAGAAGCTGAAGGGACATCTCTCCTTGCAGAATCCTGCAGAATATTTTACAGAAAGTATATACAGCCAGCAGAAGTGCAGAGAGGTTACTCTCAGAGCTCAGATCTTAGATTACCCGTCTGAACAAAAGAATTAACTCTAACTAGTAGGAAAACGGCAGCAATTTAGACAGGTTGGCATAATCGCCTACCACAGAAGGATGCACCAAATATTTCTCACTTCAAGCAGAACAAACTTGCGTACATCTGGTAAGGCAATAAAGTATTTAACTAAATAAACTTGCATTTGTTCTTTTATTTATTCTAAATCTTATCCAATACATCAAACATAAAGGAGAAAAGTTCAGGTGACTCAGAACTGTAATACTGTTTAACCTAGCAATTAAAATTTTCTTTTGTTAACAGCCTTTGAACCACAAGCATTTTTTATTTTCAAAGGCATTCTAAGCTGCTACTGATACTGTATTTTGGGAGGCGAAAGACAGTGAACTGCTGAGTTTTTTACATGAACGTATGTGAGCCACAGTTTAATCATTTGGTAGCTATACATTTGCTTTAAGACTCCAGACTGTCCTGAATGAGATTCTTAGTGCTGGTTACAGAGTGGCACCAGGCACACCGTGTTTTGTAAAACTGCCAGGTGCTTTAATACCATTTTGAAGTAACAAGGCCTTTCAGCGCTTTGGAAAAAAACAACCCACCACCAACAAACAGTCAGTCCTGTAACGTACATACTTTTCCAAGACATAAGACACAGAGAAACTTCCTTTTCCCCCCTGTCCTTCAAGAAGGCTAAAAGCAAGGATTCAACTTAATTTCATATGACAAACAACTTTAAGGTCCAAATGTCTCTGTACTGACATTACCCTACACAGAGATGATTACATGCTGAGCATTTCTCTGGACGTATCCAAATTACAAAATTAAATTGGAAAAAGCAGAAATAATGAACTGAATTTGTCTTTAGAAAATATATCTGTATTTCCAAAGATAAATTTTGTATTGGATGCGTTTGATTCAATGCATCTTCACCCTGTATCTTCACCCTGAAACAAAGATCTATGTATGTAACTACTTGATTGTTACACATCAAGTCCCTGTTGCAGTGTTTAGCTGATCTGTAAGGGAAAGGAATAAGAGCTTTTATTTTTCTGCATTAATGAGACTTCCTTCTTTGGCAAAATTCTAATAGATTAGTAAACTACAGTCATCTGTTCCTGACAGAATCACAAAAATAATTTCCTTGTTTATCTGACTTTCTCTGACAGAGGATATCCAAGGATTTCTTTTTTTCTTGCTCGGCTGTCATTCTCCATTTAGTATCTCCAAATCCCACCTCTGAAAGTGACCCAAGCTTCAAAGAACTTTTTTCTCTCTCCCCCCTCTTTTGGAAGAGTTCTAGTGAAAGCTGTAGAAAACACACAACATTCTTGTTGTTACACCCTCAGGGGAACAGCAGTAGTCCCTGCGCTCTTGGGAACCAAAGGTTTCAGCATTTGGAATTTCAGCTGGCAAAAACATTGCCTAAACAGTCCACACTTCAAAAACCAGAGTAGGGAGCAGATGAGAAGAAAGGACACTGATGTTTTAAGACTAAGGATGGATTAGCTGGATTTCAGCCAAGGTTTGTGTCCGTGCATTACAGAATCATCGTGGTTAGAAACCACCTCTGAGATCACCAAGTCCAGCCAGTTGCCATCCATTGTACCATGGGCACCCGGAGGTCAATTTTCTGGTTCAGCTCAGGTTCCAAACCAACACCCCAGTAAAAAAAATGTGACTCTAATCTACTTTATTAAACAGTCTCTGTGGAGCCATAACCTCAAGCACAGCCAAACACTCTGTCCCCCTTGAAGATACACCAGGTGAAGGTGGGTGGAATTCTGTTTTCCTACAGCCTCTTCCCTGGGGCAGGAATCACTACCTCTGGCTCCCAGCACCCAGGCAACCACTGCTTGCAGCCCTACACTTGAGCTGAATCTAAGCCCTCACATCTGAACCTGCCCAAACTCAGGCCAGTGTCCTTCCATCAATCTGTTCTCCAGCTGGTGAGCTTGTGCTCAGCCAGCTCCATACACAAATGAGTTAATTCCCCAGTGCTCCTCAGCCCAGCCCTTTCTACAAACACTAAAAAGAACTAACAAGGGAGAAAATAATTATTTGCAAACCCTCCAGCTTTTGAGCAGGAGATTTCTGTGTTTGTGTGGATATAGGGTATAGCTTACATTAACTCGTTTAATTGGAATAAACTATAGCAGCACTTTTTTCTTTTTTCTGGCAAAGATAAATTACTGGGTTTAGCGCAGCTGGTAAGAGCTAATTCTGTACAAAGAGTTCTTTTCAATAGTGTGGGTGGCAAAACACTTTCAGCAACTGGCTTCATTAGTTCTTCCTTCTTTGCAATAGCACAGGACAGTTTGCAGAAGGAAAAATAAGAGATTGTAACAGAAGATGTGGTATAAAATAATCCTGTTTACTCTTCTGGCTTTACCAATTCTCCCTTATTTAATGTCACACTAAATGGAGGCTTGCCCTGGTATTTCCTGGAATAGATAACAATTAGGAGTGAGAGGTTAGCACTTATTCCAAATATAGGCAGGGAGCAACCTCTGTTCCTCTGCACAAGATAGAGTAGAGCATTCCTCACACACACACACCCCCCATCCAAAATCAAACAGCACCGTGATGGGAGCAGCACAGAGGGCTTCCCCCTCAGCAGAGCCACCATACGGCTTGTGGGTGGCTTGTTTAGCAAGGACTGGGAAGCCTGAGCTGCTAACAAGACCCTCTCCCCAGTGCAACCTCTCCGACATAGATCGTTTATATGACAAAAAACAACACGGGTGCCAAGTACAATCATTTCAGCTTCGGTGCTCCCAGCGTACAGCAAGCCAACTGCAGCATCATAACCCTCTGCCACAAACAAGCACTAACTTTAACACACAGACACCTTCTTTTCCGTATGAGCTCGCCAAAAGCTCTCCATCTCTTCCACCAGCACACACACGGACATGCAAATGCTGCGCAAGCTGTCAGCAGGACACAGCCCCTGCGAGATAATAACTGGGCTTGCAAGATCCACTTGACCTTCTGAATGTCAGGGAGATAGAGGGTGAAAGGCGAGGAAGGGCACAGATGTTTGTATTTACCTTCATTATAGGCCATTTAGGAAACAGCTGGAAATTTCTTCCAGCTGTTTTGTTTTGAATAACAACTCCGGATCTGTTCTTGAGCGAGTTACAAATCTATTTAAAAACAATAAAAAGTGTAACAAGCCATTACCAACGTTTCTCTTTCTCCTAACTAGACTGAAGAAAGGCAGGATTCTGAAACATTTGTCAGGAAAAACTGAATGTGGGAGGGAAAAGCAAATTAATACTGGAAGACTATTTTATGAAGACAAACAAAATAACCAATTAATGAGGAAACTTTAGATGTTTTCAAGAAAGAGTAGGCATTGAAACCACAAATAACAGTGTTTACCTGTATCTCCAGGTCCTGAGGTTTTTAAAAAAAAGTATTTATTATTTTTGTATTTGCCAATTGATTTCTTTTGGCAGCAAGTGGTAGACAGAGGTTACCCCTATAGATATCAGGCAGACTGATTAAAACCAAAAACCAATCAAAACTTCTTACAAGTGCCCACTGCTCATTTAGGCTACGAATAGCCTGATACTGAGAGTAGTATTTTCTAATACATGCCTCTCCATAACAGTTGTTAGAAAGCCTATGGAAATTTTGTCTTTCGAAGGCTGTTGATGAATCTTGAAAAAAATGCTTAAACGTGCATGGGAGGGAGGAGTCAGTTAAGGGGAATATGTTGAATTGAGGAATCTGCCAGTGAAGAATCCTGTCAGGAATACATCCTAACACAACACCTTCCAGTTTTTGTGGCTTGACAGCTTAAGTATTTCTTTATTTTCTTTCCATTAATCTGTATAAAAACATGGAAACAAAAAGGGAAACTGACAGACTATAAACAAACAACAGTGAAGCTCCTTGCACAAAACCTACTGTGAGGGACAGAAATGGAATGCAGAGATTCCTCCATCATCTTTCAGTACTAATCATCTCAGGAGAGCAAGATTAACTGGCAAGGGATTAGAAATGATTCTTATATATAAGTAACGTATTATGTCCTTTAACATACACATGCATCCAAAAAAATCTTGCTCATTCTATGTCAGCTTACTTTGGTATTTAAAAATACTGTATAGACCTTATGTATAAGCCTGTGCATGAAAGAAACCCCCTCTTCGGGAAACACACAGAAAACTGCGCCAGTAGATGGCATTGTGGCACTTCAAAAGACATTCCAGAAAATTCCACTAAAAAAACATGCAAGCCTAGGTACTGTGTTTAACCACTTACTGCAATATTTTGCTCCTGCTCAATGCTACACATGCACAACTGAATAAACAAAAGCACACAAACTGCTGCACTGTCACACTAGCCCTGAAACCAATCTTCTCTGTCCTGGCTCCGAAATCCAAATAGCTATCTGTGCTAGATTTACAACCCTAGACTTGAAAAGATGATCCTGATTTGATGACTTACGTCCCACAAGCCACAGCCATCAAGGGGATACCAGAAAGGATATAATTAGTTGAAAAATATCTCCTAAAAAGTAATCATAGACAAGATCTTACAAGCAATGCAGAGGATACTATTTCATGCCATATAGAAACTACTGTGGAATAGATATTATCCCTTAAAAATAAATTTCTGGACTATTTTATGAATACCCTTTATTTTCTTTCAATTAAACTGCTGACATGCCCTCACAGCTAGGGGCAGAGAAGAATGTAGCAACCCACCAGTTTTTTGTGCAACACAGCAATTCTCTGTATTGCTAAAACCACAAAAACTTGAAACCCCTTTGCAGAACTCAACATACAGAACTACTCAGGAATTTACTTGAAGAGTTATATTCTATACATAGGTAAACTTAGTTAAACTGAAATTAGAGTTGCAATCATCAGTAGTCTATCTGCACTCTTATAGATACGTGTGCTTTATCATGACCAGCTCTGAGCCAGGGGTTGGACCAGAGACCTCTGAAGGCCCCTTCCAGTCTCAGGTATTCTATGAAGCTTATCTAAATGCTCCTCATGCTACTAATATTTAAGAGAAGGTCTAGTTTCACTGTGGTATTAGTTTTGTCAGGAATTTCCAAAAATCCTTGCATTATAACAAAAAAACTTTCTAGATAGTGTAATTGAATCTGCTACTTTAAGGGCTCTTCGTGAAATCCTATAGTGCACTCTAAGTGTCCAGCTCTATATATCATATGTTTTCCACATCACTTCTACTAGAGCAAATTAAAGCAGTCTAATTTTTTTGATGGAGAATTTTAACTTCAGGTCAGGTCTCCATTGCCTGATAGGTTAATACTCGAATTAAGAAACAAAGAAGCAACCAAAACTTCATCCACAGAAGATAGTAGCTCAAATATTTTTGCAAATTTAATATGTGGAAAATCACCATGCTCACTTGAACAAGGTTAGTTTTTATATGTGGAAATTCCCTTCTTATAAATATAAGTAGCTTTTAAAGATACAGAATAATACATGAAAAATGTTTCTTCCATCCTCTTACAAAGTTACAAGCATTACTGTAAATGTTTAAATATTAAAAATTAAAGCCTCCTTTCTGGAATGGTGGTGGTCATGTTGGACTGGAGCACCCAGGAGAATAGGGGAAATAGTTCCTTCCTCTTATCATCACGACTTTCTAAGTGACAGAAGTAAATGACAAATGTCACAAACCCCAAAGCTTTTCAAAGAGAAAAGAACGTCCTAGGAGAGAACATGTGCACTGTGGTACCGGATCAATTCAAGAATCCATCTTTCCCAGTGTGTTGTCCCCACACCACCAATTCCTCAGGGAAAGGGAGCATGAATACGACACACATGCATACATCCTTCAGCTGGAATGCCTCCTCTGCTTCCAGTGACAACTTTTTGGCAACATCGGCACCATGTAACTACAACCATACCACCATTTTAACAGACTGAAGCTAGTTGGAACTCACCTACCTGCTGGCCTCTCCATCATGCTGTAGCAATGAGTTCTACCATATAAATACGCACTTCTTGCGAACTCTCAAACTTGACGGTTGATCATTTTCCTTAGACCTTGGAAAACCAGTAAAAAAGTCACTCTATTTTTATTTTTTATTTTCCTCAGAAATATTTCCCCCTTTCCTCATGGAAAGATCCCTTCCTTTGTGTACAAATACCCAGATATCAGGAAGGAGGATAACAGCCTACACCAGAAGTACTTAACCAGCTAACATCCACGTGGTCAAGATCAGAGAAAGCAGGACTAATAACTGACATTGTTTCTGAACAGGTTGTTCACCTGCAACTCATCTGACAGTAGAAACTAGTTCAAGTGCGAAAAGATGACCTGACTGCTTTGACTATGATGAAGGCAGAGTCTTTCTGAGTGCCCAGCTCCGTGTAGTTACCACACTCTGGTTCAGAAAGTCTGCTGTATAGGAGTGGACACTTGGAATAACAAGTGTGACCTCGTGTGGTGAACTCCAGAGCATGGTGACTTATTAGCAAAGGCAAGTGTCCTTCACCCTTCACCACCTTATTTATGATGTGCATTTAGTCTTGTATCCTGTGAGTCTTGGTGCTGGGGACTGCCACAGAACCAGCAGGAAGATGATACTGGGTCAAATGATGGTTTTGCCTTCCAGGAAATTCACATGCGATTTAGAATTGCTACAGGCCTGTCCAGCCTGCATCAAAATGGGATTTGCAGGGGACACCACTTATGTGTTAGTGAGAAAAGAAATGTGGTTATTTTCTTGTGTTCATAGCTTACCCTTTGCCATCACAAGAGTGCCGGATGAGGGAGGCAGCCTGACCCATGCAAGATGGACACTTTTTCTGGTAAGATTTGGCCGTTTCACCCTTGCAACTGAACCCATGGAATCTGATTTCCTTCCGAACACGTCCGAGTGCTTGAACTTTTTGTCCTTTGACGCATTTGTAAATGGTGATTTTTTCTCATGCAGCCAGTGCTTCAACAGGATCAGAGCTGGAGCACATGCAAAAGAATTCATACTCTGATCATACCAGGCGGTATTTCTCAACCCGTTCAGTGTCTCCTGGTGCAGTGGCCAGCTGCTACTAGACAAATCATACTGTTCCTAGTATTTATTTATTTTAGAGATTGGCAATTGTAGCTAACCACCCCAGAGAGAAGAGATTTTTTGAAGATGACTACTGTTTCAAAGTCCACATTGTAAACAATTGGTATAAATGACTTTTGACTTTTTTGTTAAATGGACTCGGTGCTGATTCACCAGAGCTGGGGCCATTGTTCAACCCAGTATCAGTCAAAGGGTTATTCTCAGATAATAAAGAAATGGTGACAACTGTGGTTGTGCCACAGGCTTCACTGCTCTTCCAGACCAAAATTATAGTCAGAAAAAAAATACCTGCCCTTACTTGCACAGACACAGGGACGATTTGTGGTGGACTTCACACTAAGAGTCTCTGAAGTTTTCCTCTGTTGTTCCACTGCTTATAGGACTGGTAACTATTTGTCAAAGAGAAAGTTCCTAAGCCATACCCACCTATAACCATAGAGCATATGGACCTGGCAGGGAGCTCCGTATTATGGTTCCCTTGGGTTGGAGGCTCCCCATTGACAACATCTGTCCAGAAGCAGAAACAGATGGCCATCTTTTCCAGACTTTTCTGCCCACCTGACCCGATGTTCTTTACACCAGTCACTTGGGCAGATTTAAAACAGGTTGATAAAATCCCCTGGGTAAATTCAAGAGTTAATTATGTGACAGTACTGCTCAGTCCTAAACATTGGGCTTAATCACTGGGGCTCTCTACCCACTTTCACTTACAAAGCAGACTGTCAGAAAATGTTTTATCCTTGAGATACTTCAGTTGCTAATTTGCTGTACACAGAACAGGGGTTAATTGACAACTTGTTGCCATTTCTGAAAGCAGTTTGACAGATTTTTCCAGGTACTCCAACAGTGCTTACAGCAAATCTATGTGAGGTACAATCATATCTACCACTCACAAGTAAATGAAAAATCTCTCAACTCAGCAAGAGTTTTGTTGTTGTTATTTTGTTTGTTTGTTTGTTTTGTAAATAAATAAAAATCTTAAAAACTGGCACACAGGACCTTCTGTACAAATCAGCATTTATAGGCTAATGTTTCTCACTTTGTTGCAAGCTCACAATCCAATCAATCCTTACATTAAAATATACCAGCAAGGAAAAAACACAAAGAAGAGTTAGCCAATCAGGAATTTCTTTTAACTGCAAGCATGCAAATCAAATTGAACTAATTTAAAATGTCCTAATCTTGATTTTTTGAGCATGTATATTCTTCCCTCCATAAACTCAATCTTTATTGCATAATGAGTTATAGGAAAATTCTTTCAAGTGATGTCTGCATTTGTGCTGGTGGCAACTTCTGAAGCTGCCAGCTTACTTTCACGGCAGAGTAAAGGTACTAAGTTCTCAGAAGTTCCTACTGGTATCAGGCAACCATTTATAGGAGAAAACCAAATTAATGGCTTCTCTGGAGGAAAGGCTACAGCTTAAGTGCAAGTCTCTCTGTTTAGCCACCAGGCAATCAATTCGGCAGGGGGAAGTTGTAAATGTTTCAACTACAGGGTAAGCTTACACAAGATCTTTTAAGTGATGGGAGAACCATGATAATCGAGCCACGAGACCAAACAACACACAAACCCAGATTTCCTAAATTCACATATCCACCAACTGTCTTTTCAAAGTTCAGACAGGACAGACCAGCAAGCTACCACAAAATAAGGCAAGGTGTATTCAGCATCACTGTTGACTCTCAGGTGTTCCTCTCCATGCAGTGGCTCCCATCTATCTGTTGATGACTCCCATCACTTACCTTTCACTACTGGTCCCCACTTCCAGTGCCAGCTGAAACTACCTTCTGCTGAACAAAGGGCAACACCTGTGCAACGCAATGGTTGCAAACCGAAGCCACTCCTTTCCTGGAAAGTCACACTGTAGCTTGTCCCATGGGGTGGTAAATACCTGCCCATCTCTCTCCAGTTTAGATACAAACCCTGTAACAGGAATCCTAAGTACCCACCACAAGAGCTTGTATCGTGCCGCTACTTTGTTCCAGCTAATGTTAAGGGACGTAAATTCAAATTTTTTCTTTCACAGAGAGAAACACTGAATTGTTAAAGGATATTGCGAGAGGGACTAAAACTTGCCCTAATTACTGAGGCCTGCCTGAGTCAATATGCAAGCGCTACAAAATTTCCCATGGAGATGGAGGAAGTTAATTTTAGAAACAAGAATGATAAATAGTGTGCTTTCAGAAAAAAATGCGTTTCCTTTGATCTTCTGATTAGGCAATAATAATGTATGAACCGTTTGAGGGAGAAACTTTCCCAGGAAATACAGCGATAGCACATTTGTAATATTCTGTGGCTCAGATGATATTTGACGTAACTTCTTCTTAGGTCCCCCCTTCCCACCACCCAGCAAAACTCTGGTGCCTTAGTTCTGCAGAGATGCCAAGGTTCCTTTCATTACGAAGGCTATGGAGAACTGCAGAACAACTCCTTAAGTCGTCGTCTAGTTAAAAAAGCACAGAGCAAACCAGTTTGAGCAGATGCAAAGTTTGGCTTGGCTCATGTTAAATTAACGAGTTTTCTACCTGAGACTTTTATATCTGAAAAGTTAATGAATGTATTTTCAGTCTTTGTCTTACTGTACTTTCCTTGAAAAAATAGGTGCAGCCTGTGCACATGATACAGCCCTGAAGTAACCCTGCCAAAGAGGTCACACTCTCACTGCCTGGCGGAAAAGGACCTGGGGGTGCTGGTCGACAGGCGGCTGAACATGAGCCAGCAGTGTGCCCAGGTGGCTAAGAAGGCCAAGGGCATCCTGGCTTGCATAAAGAATAGTGTGACCAGCAGAAGCAGGGAGGTGATTGTCCCCCTGTACTCAGCACTGGTGAGGCCACACCTTGAGTATTGTGTCCAGTTCTGGGCACCTCAACACAAGAGAGATATCAAGGTGCTGGAGCAAGTGCAGAGGAGGGCAACGATAATGGTGAAAGGCCTCAAGAATAAGTCTTATGAGGATCAATTGAGGGAGCTGGGATTGTTTAGTTTGAGGAAGAGGAGGCTGAGGGGGAGACCTCATCACTCTCTACAACTGCTTGAAAGGGCATTGTAGAAAGGTTGGTGCTGGTCTCTTCTCACGGGCAATGAGCGACAGAACAAGAGGGAATGGCTGCAAGCTGCAGCAGGGTAGGGTTAGGCTGGACATTAGGAAAAATTTTTTCACAGAAAGAGTGGTCAGTCAGTGGAATCAGCTGCCCAGGGAGGTGGTTGAGTCACCATCCCTGACTGTGTTTAAGAGTAGACTGGATGTGGTGTTGAGGGATATGGTGTAGGGGAGAACTTGTAGAGTAGGGCTGATGGTTGGACTCAATGATCCCAGGGGTCTCTTCCAACCTAAATGATTCTATGATTCTATGATTCTGTAAAGGAACTTGAGCATTTCATTCACGCAAGAATCTGGTTCAGGAGGAAAAGCCAAGTTGGGTCACTCCAAGTATGGGTTTCTAGGGCAAAAGTCAGTCAAATGCATAAAATAAAATGGTGGTGTTCAACAGTGTCCAGTGTCCCAACTGCAGTTACTAGTTTCACAGTAAGGGAACTAGGGGAAGAGAAACTGTTTCCTAATGTGATTGCAATCCATCACTTACAGGTGTGTTCAGTAACACCCACAGAGAAGGCCAGGAGCAACTACTAGTAGACAACAGGTAATGTAAACAAATAAAACAAAACCCAAACATTAGTTGATGTGAGACAAGAAGAAATAATCTTTTTGAGGGTAAAGAGATGCTGGCAAAATTGTTAATAAATTAGAAATTATCTATTATTTTCCTAAGAGGCCGGAGCTTTCCATCCATTTCAAAAGACAGTAAGACACCTTGAAGTCAGACAACATTTACTGCCAAGTTAAATGATGGGAAAGAAAATGCTACATCTGAGTGCCCAGAATTTTAACACACTGCATTTGCTTTTTTATCCATAAAGAACCATCACTGTTAAACGCTGAGAACATCAATTTTTAGTGAACGTGCTTTGCTTCTGCTGTGTAAATATAGGAAGGAAAGAAGTCCCTGGCATAGAGATTTGGTGTCCTCATGCCAATAATGCTAGTCAATATTAGCATGTAAGTTTTAAATGATTCACTATACTGTTTGATTATCCAGTCCCGCAAAACACCTTAATTAGCAGAAATATTGATTTTATAATGTTCGGTCCTAAAAGCTTAAGAAATATGAGCCAATAAACCTAGTCCTGAATAATAACAAAAATTAAACTGATGTAGTAATAAAATTGTAACAAAGAGAAAATGCCCTCCTGCATCTAAATTGAGTTGCAGTAGATAACGTTTTCAATAATTTGAGTTTGAATCCTGCTGAGGCAATCTTTTATGGAGTGCTGCCTTGCCAAGCAAGTCACCCAAGTGCTCCTGGAGAAGATGGGATTGTACTGGTGCCACAACTGACTGTCTAGCTCAAAATGTTCTCCCTGAAGTACAATAGAGTCAGAGCACAAAGCAAATGGTGCCAAAGGTCTAGCTGACAAGCTTTTCCTATCAAGGAGAAAAGCCACCCGGTCCAAATTCAGTTTTTAAAAAGAACAACAGAAAGTTAGTGCTTTTTCATTCAGCAAACTAAAAAAAATAATCAACAAATTCTTGTCAACATTTTTTTTTCCCGATTTCTATCTAATAAAAAGAAACTTTCTTCTTCTCTTGTATATGAATAGGAAATTCTGAGCATCTTTTTAGTCTTAGAAACCATAGCATGATTACAGTCAGTGGACATATGTTTAAGATAGCAAAAAGAACTCCCCTCTTCATAACATCAACACTAACAGATAGACTTTAAAGTCTGCAGGGACAAGCACAGTATGTCAACGTTAGATTCTGTTTTAAACGAGCCACAGTATTGCTATTAATTCTTGAGATAAAGCTGTGACTATTTAAGCTACAGAACCTTCATTTCCTTTAAATTCTGCATGTGCAGAAGAGTATTTGAAATAAAACATTAGATGTCTTCTATAATATAAGATTAAACACTCTCATTAAGTGCCCAGAATGATCATTTAGTGGAAGTTGCTTGTGGCTTCATATGTTTTAGTAAAAAAATAGCCCCTCCCAACACCTGCCCTCTTCCTCATTTCTTTAATGGACAAACCTACGTTGCTAGGTCAGCACTCATAGAGAAGGAGGGAGCCAATGACTTTTAAGTAAAAAGAACACATTTTAATCCATTCTTCCTTGAAAGTAAATGTATCTTTCTGGAGAGATAAAAAGCATGTCTTAGCTGTAAGTGAGTACTTATGTAAAGAACTAAATCCTGGCTAATATTTGACAGTTGCTGCCTTATGGAAACACTGAGGTCTGCAAGGACAGTGGCAGAATGATTAAATGGTAAAACAGTACGTCAGCTGTTGAAGAGATTAAAAACCAACAGCCCGTCTAACAGCAACAGCAAAAAAGATCAACGGGACAACAGTAAGTGGTGGCATCAGCATTACCAGAAACACACGTGTAAAAGCGGCTTTAGTTTCTATTTCAGCATCTAAGCAAGTACCTTCTTTCTCAAGTGTCCTGAGGTGTGGAAGGCAGTGAGACCTACTAAGGTTCAGCCCATTTAACACATGACGTTTTTCTAAACATCAAGCTTGCGACCTCTTTTTTTTTCCCCTTTTCTCTTTAAAGAGATTTTTGGCACTGCTGGTGTTGGGAGCCGGTTCTGAGCATTGGGTGCTGGAGCAGCCTGTCCCTCATGCTAAGGGTTATCAGATGGTGTTGGAGGCACATTGACATGTCCAGAACACTTGTTATGAGTCATATACACAAAGCAACACAGCCAGGCCTCTAAAATGGTACCTCAGGCAGGTTGTACACTGGCACATTGTCTTCCCACTTGCAAGAATCAAGACTCTGGATCTTGACTCCTTTGCTTCTCCAGAAAAATGTACCACAAACACAGTCAAAACCAACTAGTGGCACAGGCTACAGAGGGTATTAAACCCCTCCTCTGACTGGTCTAAGGAAGTTTTGTTATGGCTGCCCGTGCTCCTTCAGTTCCATCTGTGTCAGAACAGCTGTTCTAAGTCCCAGTGCAAAAGGTAAACTGGGGGCACTGCCAGCATAAGCACAACCCTGAGCAGACCTGCCCTAAAAAACATTTAGTGAAGAGTTGTATGGCCTGTCTGCATCAGTCAAGAGCTGATACATGCTGAGTATCTCCCTGTTTTCAACAATGGGCAACTGTGAGAATGGCAGCCAGAGGAGAGCTCATCTGGGGAGTTTCCAGCTGATGGCTCTAGACTAGACTAGGTACATGACAAAAGTCACCCCATGGACTTCCTACAGATGGTGGGTAGTGCTGGGTTGCATGACAGTGAAGTAGCAGTTCGAGCTGTCAACAAGCTGTTTCAAAGTTTTCCTTCAGGTTGTTGTAGCTTTAGGTATGTTTTTGTTTTCGGTCATTGACTATATTTAGAAGATTGATGATGAAAACCAGATCTATCAGAACTTGCTCCTGTATGTGAATGATACCTTCATAGTTCATCTAGGACCTGGCAATAGAGTCATTAAGGCTGCGAGTAAAACCCCTAAAGTTTTATTTGAATGGATACAGCATGCTGCTTGTACTGATCTTTAGCTATTTACCACAAAACCCGAGACTTATGGTCCTTAATTAGTAGAATTTACGGAGAAATTAATACACAGGAGAGGTAGATGCATGGACTTAATTAATAAGGCAGCATGTAATGCAAATAGAAATAAAATATTATCTACTTAAAAATAATTAGGTAAATAGATTCCTATAGTGAAAGCAGGTTTTAGGTCATAATCACTGCAATTGGTGATATCATGACAACTGAAATGGACTGGGTACTGATTTCTAACTGTTGCGACAGCTTCCAATTCACCCTTTTTAAGTGTTTTGTACTAGACATTGCATAGTGTTTTTATCATGGCAAACTTTTTCCCTAAATCAGTAATTTGGCAAAAATATGTTCAGATCCATGGCAGCACGTTTCTGCATAGGTAATTCAAAACATTTTGCCAAACAGATCAGTTAAATATCACAAGTTTGCTGTGATGTAAATGCATATAACATTTATGCAGATATAATTTATGTTATGCAATAACATAATTTTTTTTTTAACCCCTACCTGGTTAAATGTTCTGGTAGAAAACTGGAGTATTTGCATGTAAACAAAGAAATGACTTCTCAGCTCTCAGGTCTGCTTGTCATTGAGAAGAATGCTGTCAGCACTCACAAGCTACTTTTAGTGCCTGCTGATCAGATCCATGCTGCTGTCTCTGAGTCAGGATACACAGGGCAAACCAATAAAATCTGAGAAAAGTGAATCAGAGGACCCAAGCAGTGCACAAATGAAGGTGAAACTTTACTATTTTGCCTAAAATATCAATTGTAACTTTTGCCCTTAAGAATTTTTCCATTGACATAAGCTCCTGATGCAAAGAGAACAAAAGAACAAGGCTGATGTCAGCCTATCAGAGGCTGATAATTGCTAATATGGATGATGATTTACAATGAACAATCAAACACAGTCATCTAGCCAGGTCACCACTCTATTACCATTGTCCAGTAACTGAACATTGTAAGAAGATGGTTATACTTAGGAGACCTTCTAAGAGTGCCTGCAAGAAGCTTCCTAAACAGTATTTTCTTGAAGCTGCAGAGCAACTTAGAAATGTTCTCTTCTAGTACAACTATCACTGCAATAACATGAATATAAAGGCCAAGCAAAAACAAGCTTCCAAAAAGGCTTGCAAAAGTGAGCACCAAGTAAAAATGACTGGTGGTGCCTGCTGGAAGGAAACAGCTTTGACATGGACCTTCAAGGCACGCTGTCCTGTCATAGAATCACAGAATGGTTAGAGTTGGAAGGGACTTTAAAAGATCATCTGTCAGACCTCCTCTTCTAATTATCAATGAAGTTAAAACATGCAAAACAAAACTAACATCTCCAGATTGGTCTCAAGACTTCAAGCACGGCTCCTGAGTTATACACCTACACTGGCAGCTAGGACTTCCCAAATTTTGAGAACTTCCAGTTCCTGCAGAGGATGAGAGGATGTGGATGAATAATGCCAGAGGGTGTGGATGTATGAGGAGACTATGTACTTCACTGATTTCTCCAAACTGCAGCTATTAAAGGATGATATGTTGCGGACGAGAGATGGAAAATGACTGCATTTGTTAGTAGCAATCTGTGGCCTCTCAAAGCATGAATTGTTCCATATGGTATTATGTCAGGCAAGTAGATAGGTGACTAGATTTTCTTGTAAGCTCAAGTTCTTAGGCATGAGACTGATGGTTCAAAAGCACAACTTAGAGCCAAGTGGAACTACTGCCATTATTTGCCATAAAAAACAAACTCCATTTCTCAGTTACAACATACTGATATAACCTTCCCGCAGTCTCTCAGGTTGTGAGGGACAAAAAGAACAGTGAATACACTTTTGCAGTGTTACCTGCCCCACAATCTTTGCTGTCCAAGTGTGTACCCTAACACACTCGATCCATGCCATCCATCGAGGAATGTAACCAACAGGTGGTAGAAAAAACCTCTGCTGCCTCAGCTAGTTCTTGCAGCACCAACTCAACTGCATGGCTCAAGTGGCTCAAATGGGTCCCCTGTTGTTAATCTGCAGTTACAATGAAAAATATGCTGGAGGACAAGGGTGTCTGAAGTGTTCTACACTCCCAGTGTACAGATGCACTTTATGCTTTGCCGTTATCCAGCATCAATCCAAATGACAATAAAGCAGACATTCATTCATCAAATTCAAAAGTGACAACATGCAAACATTTCCTAAAGACACAAGTGTGGAAATAAAAAAAACACCCTACAATTAACCTGTCTACACTGAGATAAGTTCCATCAAAGATCTTTCGCTCTTCCTCCTTCATCTCACTCTTTCCTTTCCTTAAAGTACGGCAGTCAAGTTTCCAGCTTTTGTCCATACGCCCCCTTCTGGATAAAGTACTTTAGTTTTCACAAGTGGTTCATGGCCGGGAAAGCATCCACTCACCCCTCCTCCATGCAATAAATGATATCCAATCTCCCTCTCTTCAGCAAAGCATAAATGAATATATAACTTCTAACTTTTATATTGCATGACAATTGCTGGTGCCCTGAAATCTAGCAACATTTTACTATGTAAAATTAAACAAAATAAAATTCACCCCATAAAATACTAATATTTCATGCCAAATGTATGAAGAACAATGTTATATTGATGAATACACTAATCTGCTTACCCTTTGTAAAGGAAATACAGGGGTTCTGTCTCCATTAGGTCCCCTCACCTTACTGACCCTCCTCAATAACCACGAGACTGTGGCTGGAGAAAGTACAAATATCTGCTCAAGCTCCTCTCCGCCCACACAAACCAAGATACAAAACAGAATAAGGTTATATTTAATAGGTGATTTTTTAACACTCAGCTTGAATTCCCTAGGTTATTTTCCTACTGTATTTGCTGAGTAAGCATAAAGTGGCCTTGAAATAAAAAAACCCATAGAATCATGCAGCATAACTGATAAAAGAATTCTAATGCAGCACAGAAGAAACAAGGAACAACCAAACAACTTTTCTTTATTTTCTTTTAGAAAAATCAAATTCAAAAGTTAAAGCAGAACTTGGGCAGGTCTAAATCGACATTTTCTGCAGCAGAAATATTGCCTAAGCTGCCTTAGAACTTGTTTGCGTGCCAGAGCAAATACTTTCATTTTATTGAACTTGCTAGATGACTCCCTAACATAAAGTGTATAGTAAAACACTCTCCAGCGATAGTAAGCCTGGAATATTTATTAAAAACATTTGTGATCCATGAAAACAAACTCTAATTCTGCACATATTTAAACTATGAACTCTACTTTGTTTATTAAATAGCACAACAGCACCTCATCTAAAACAGGTTTTCATATGGGAGAAGAAGAGGTGGTGAGTCGGTGATTCTCTCTATACATTATTCCTCAAATTTGACCTTGTGAGACACCACTGACTAAAATTAGCATTCTTCATTTCAAGCTTGTTTGGATGCACGCTGTACAATGTTCCACTGCTTTACAGTAGAATTAGCAGCAGGATTTAGAAGCATTATAAGATATTTTCTTATCAGTAAATAAAGGGCGTAATAAGACATAAATTGTGATTCTGTCTGTACTGTTCTCTCTGATACATTTAACATTGTGCAGGCCTGAAAGACCACACCTCTCCATCTGCACCACCAAAAAATCAGGATATATGTGACAGTTTCTAATTTCTGCTGTGAAACCCAAACATGGACAAGTTATTTCTGTGCTTTATTTACAAAAGTTTACAGAAATTGGCCCGTAGGAAAGTACAATAGTGAATTCTCTGTTCTTCTTCATTGTCCTCCAGGACAGGAGGACATATATGTCCTCCAGGACATATAACTGTAGCCTCTAAATAATAGAAATGGTAGTTTGGAAAAAGAACTTACATGGGACAGCTTATATAATAGTACCATTACATTCCAGGTCCCACTACTTTGGAATACCTATCAATTTAAAATAAACCCCATTCTTGCATAACAGTTATCATTCTTTAAGATCCATCAAGATAATATCCTGTTCTTCTCTGTGGACTCTGTGGTTGACCCTGTACTACTAAGTAGAGGGAACAGGGAGCCTTCATATGACTAAACAAAGAATTATTATCATCCAGTCTTACAACAGGGTTGAATGTAATGTTCAATGGTATTTACTTAAGCAAGAAAAATCTTTCTGAAATGAACTGAATTCAAAATGACTGTTGCTTTAGTTTGCTGACAGTGAATTTCACCCATTCTTGAGAGATACATAGATGTAATAGGAGGGTTTTTACTGTATACAAACCCAGAAGCAACATTTATTAGTGTTAATAGTATAAGACAGCATAAAACATACTAACCTTTTGGAGGCTGATTTCTAGGATTTTTTGGTGCTAAACCTTTGTATCATACACAAAGTTAATAGCAAAATGGCTGTTACTTTCCTCACAGTTAAAGCCTGGTTCTTACAAAGACAGAAAGCTTGTTTATGTGGATTGTTATTTGCTGGGCTCTGACCCACATTCTCAGTGGAAACCCATCACAGCAAAAGTGCTGTGAATTTCACTTGTGTCCTTGACAGGATCACACGATAAATGCACATATAAGAGATAGCTTTTGAACGCTTTACATTTCTGACCAAGAATTGCAACAAATAGGAAATAAAGAAAGAAAGGACAAGATCATAGCCACTGTCACCTTAGTATTTCAAAAGAAGGAACACAAGACAGAAAGATCAAGTACCTTTCATTTTATTAAATGATGCACTAGAGTTTGGGGTCATCCTACAGTTAGACAAACATTGCCATAAACCCCCCAAATCCCTATCAAGCAACCAATCTCCGCTGATGCCCATCCCCTGCTTTGTTTTTCACCTTCTTTTACATGGGCATTCAACTACTAGATCATAAATCCTGAACAACCACAAAAACAGCATTGCTCCTCATAGTGGTTTTTACTGCCTTTTGGCCTGAAACTGTCCTGGAGGACAAGGAAGAAGAACAGAGAATTCACTATTGTACTTTCCTACGGGCCAATTTCTGTAAACTTTTGTAAATAAAGCACAGAAATAACTTGTCCATGTTTGGGTTTCACAGCTGGGAATTGATCAGATGAGTATTGGAAAATGAGGACTAGATGATACAGTTGGATCAGATGCAGACTACGTGAAACAGACCTTCACATTAGACTAAATTTACAGTGATAAGTTAGCAGGAGATATTTTGACAGATGAAACTAGAACAATGGAAGGAGAAAAATGTACTGGAACAATAGCTGCACTCAAAAAACTTGTGATAGAAAATAAAGAAGAGACTTGTAAAAGGTCTTTGAGACAGGGTATAAAAAAACCACTAGGGACTGTAATGCTGTCTCTGGGCAACCTGACAGTACTAATTGCTCCATCTTTAAGAAGCAGTTTACCAAGGTGAAGGGGGAAAGAAACAAGTTAATCGTTTTTTGTTTACCATTTCTGGGTCACTTGAAATATTTTGCAAATATCCTCTGGAAATTTCCCCCTTATATGAATATCAACTTGTGAACTGGGAAAAGGCAGAAGAGTATACACAGAAAAAATGAAAAACACGTAAATGCTATTGGAAGAAGTACAGAGAACCACAGATAACCTGAAAGCAGGATGTTACCAACTACCACTGACTGCTTGTATTTTTGTTTACACATCTCTCCAGCTATGGTGAAGACACTCAGCTTGATAGAATCCACGCAGCTTCAGAAAGCTGGGCATTTGGTAGAGGCGTGGTAGCCAACACCCTCGGTCCTACAAGACTTCACAGCTAAAGAGCTGAAGAAAGACAGAGAACTGGGAGTTCAGGCGCATCCCTGAACAAGCTTCACAAGTCCTAGGGGTTTACTGGTCGCCCCAGCACCTCTGGCTTTGACAAAATGTGCTGTTGGTTGCATGACGCGCGTCATGCCTGAACCACTTGCAAGTGCTACGGAGTTCAGAAAGACAGGCTCTCCACCCTTGCTCATCCAAAAGTTTATTGCTTAGTTTCGAGTGTTTACAGTGGGAATTGGCCGCACAAGGTCTTTTTCTCTTGTTTTGACTACCCAGAAAATGTGGACGCTGCTAGTGAATTGAATTTATAAACGATTTATTTAAAAGTGAACCCACATATAAAACTTCCACTTGTGAATCCCGAAAAGCAGATGTTGAGGAGAGGGTAGTGGAAAGGAATGTACTTGGCAAACTGAGAAGTTAATCAATATAAAAACTACAAGTACTATTTTAAGCTCTTCACTTACAATGTAAATCCCTTATTCAGAACCTAATTAATGTAAAAAGAGTTGCTGGACAATGATGCACAGAATCTGATGGAATTTGATGCTCCCAAAAGGAGCAATGTTGCAGTTCCTGATTGTCAGTGCATACCTGTAAAGCATCAGCTTGGATATTGCACAAAAGGCAGCAACTTAAACAAAACATAGAAACATCTCCGAAGGATCTGCTCTTCAAAAAGCTTTAAAGCCAGTGATTTGCAAATGCAACACAGTTATTTCAATGACAGGGAAAAAAAAGCTAAGGCTTGTTCAAAGGCCGCACTAGTTAGCAAACAGGAATCTAATCCCCCAGGAAGACTGAATAAATTATATATTTTTTTGCAAGGGCAACATAACTGTAGTATAAAATTACTTCATACCAAAGGATGTACATACACATGTCTGAAAAATAAGTAACACAGCCTCATTATAAGAAAGTGCATTCCTCACCAGTGATACTGATGCTTTCCAAGGTGTGTGCGTTCCAGGTCAAACTGGTGACGATGCTTTCCAAAACATCTAAAAATACTAGAAGTTTGCCACTTGCTGAGATAAATGACAGCAAGTGAAAAAAATGACAGAGCTTATCAGGTACAATCATTTTGAAATTCAGGTGCTCATCTCTCAACACACTGCTTATTTAAATTTCCTAAGAATCAAGATGCAAGTATCTTTTGGAGCGATGTAAAAAATCAGAAATCTTGTTTCAGCTACAGTCTGCCCTTACTCCCACAAACACTCCTCTCAAACTTCTCAGACTATGCAAGAAACCTGCCTAGTCACATTTGCATCCATTAGAAACAAACTGAAAGTCATACCAAATGCAAGTAAGTCTTTGCCTGAAACTCAGCACGTATTTCACACAAGATGTATACAGAGGCACTAACGTACAAATCTTCCTAGCTCTTGTTTTCCTTTATCCTACCATGCTCTTTATAAAACAAGAAAGACATAATACATTCATCCAAAGTGAGGAAAAGCACAGTATTTCTGTCCTAAGAGGTAAAAGGCTCAGCATTTACTCAGTTTCTTTCTAGTTACCAAGGTCTCATCACACAGCTGCTGGCGCTGAAACCTGCCAGATAGAATATATAAATGGAGCTGCGGCTGCACGGCCAAGATTCCAGTGTGCTCATCATGGGCAAAAGTAACAACAGGGTGGCTTAGCAGGAAAAGGAAGACGTTTTATAGGACAAGCCCTACTAAACCCCAAATTCATAGATATTCACTATTATAAAGGATGCACTTTTCAGAAAAAGTTTTGTCCTGCAGATTTGTGGGGGAAAAGGTGGAAGTTCATTCCTGTTCTTGCTGAATCCATTAGCAAAATTCCCATGTGCTTTAGATGGGATCTAACTTTATTTATGAGAGAATTTTTTAATTTGGTTGTATGATTTTTTTGATTAAATTTGAGGATTTTTAAAAGAGATAATTCAAACTGTTCTATCTTAGATTTTCTAGAAACACAGAGGCTGCTTCAGCTCAAAGCAAACTGCCTACATCAGCAAGCTCAAAACTATCCATGTATCCAGAAAATAAATTTAATTGGAGAGAGTGAATTCACATGGAAATGTTCAGATTTATAAGCTTACCTAACCACATTCGTTTACCTCCCTGCCACTGCAGAATGAGGAAATATACCTCATTCTACTGAATGAGAAAAGAAACTACCAGAAACTGTTCCAATAAAAAGCAGTTTTAAGAGCAAGATAGAGGCTTGTAAATGGTAGATGAATCAATAAGACTGTGGTTCTTCATGGAGACTAAAGATCAGTAAGTGACCCTGTATTATTTCCAGTGCTGCCTGTAAAGAATTTTGTTAGCATTCCAGAGGAGATGTGATTACAGGGGTGATCAGTGCTGTGCAACTTTGTCACATGCTTCAATAAACCCATGCTTTTTAAGGCTACAGCCAAAAAAGTTGAGAGATTTTTGCTTCATTTCTTGCAGTAGTATAAGCAGCATTCAGTACCCATGATGAAACATGGGCTAATCCTGTGTACTGTGCCCCAAAACCAGTCCTGATCAAATCACTGTACAGCCCAGAGTCCTCTGAAGCTCTGCAGAAAGTTTCAAACGTTCACTTACAGTGAAATCTTACATTTAAGCTGGTTGTGTGTTACATGTCAGAAGTAGGTCACATTTTGATCTTCTCATTTACCATATAAAAATTGTCATCTTCATTTACCATCAGCATCAAATCAACATGTTACTTTTGTGATAGCTCCATAAGACTGCTAAGACTGAATTTTGGCAATAGTGGACAGAAAATGACAGCCATGCTGCTGCTTCCTTACTGTGCTGAGCTAGCAGGAGGAAAACAGAAGCCACTGGGAGAATCTGCGTCTTCTTTACTGTCGAAATATCCATTTCATGTCTGCAGAGAAACACGTTTGCACTTGGCAAGGGTTCTACTTAAAAACAAAAACAGAGGTGTCATTGTTTTAGTGGACATTACAGGAACATAACTCCCCAAGTGAATCTGACTCATTAGTAACACCTCCTTAACTGCTGTCTAATGATTTCTGCAGACATGAAATGGAATATTTTTACTACTATTTTCAACCATCCGTGCTACTTTTTCTTTCAGCTCAGGTTTGTCAAAACTGCCATGAAAGTCCTTGTGCCTTACACTGCCACGTGCTGCTTCATATCAGTACATCAATTAAACATACCAGGGGTGTCACAGGTACTAAACTACTGAACTCTCACACTGGCGAAAGGCCGATTCAGTTGTGTATATAGCCAGAGCCTGCTAATTATTAAGCCATCCTCCTATTCTACTTTAAGGTTTCTCTCAGTGATAAAGGGAATTCAGAAGGAAGCTTGCCTTGATTCAGAAGAAAGCTTGCCTAGAACATGACCGTGGGACTCAAAAGGCCATCACTAATTCCATATTTGACCACATGCTCTTGTCAATGTGGACTAGTAAGTCCGTTGGACTGCATCTACACTGAAGTTTTACTTTGTACATGGAACACACTTGTAAAATGAATTTCTTCACCCTCATGCTTTGCTCCACCCACCATGCTTTGGAAAGCATCCCGGAGCACATACGAGCTGGATTCTGCTCTGACTAAACCACCTGGGAGATCTCCAGAACCACGTAGTGTGCTCCAGCAGTAACTGAGCATTAAGCCACTGGGACTAGGCAAGAGCTAGTCCACAGTAAAAACCCAAAGCCAAGCTATATATAACACCGACGTGAGCTGGCAGCGCACATTGGCAGCCCAGAAAGCCAACCGCATTCTGGGCTGCATCAAAAGAAGCGTGGCCAGCAGGTTATGGGAGGTGATTCTACCCCTCTGCTTTGCTCTCGTGAGACCCCACTTGGAGTACTGTGTCCAGCTCTGGAGTCCTCAACACAGAAAGGACATGGAACTGTTGGAACGTGTTCAGTGGAGGACCACAGAGCTGATCAGAGGGCTGAAGCACCTCTCCTGTGAAGACAGGCTGAAAGAGCTGGGGGGGTTGTTCAGCCTGGAGAAGAGAAGGCTCTGGAGAGACCTTATTGCAGCCTTCTGATATCTGAAAGGAGCCTACAGGAGAGCTGGAGAGGGACTCTGTCAGGGAGTGTAGTGACAGGACAAGGGATAACGTCTTCAAATTGGAAGAGGGGAGATTTAGATTAAATGCTAGAAATAAATTCTTTCCTGTGAGGATGTGAGGTTCCTGTGGAACAAGTTGCCTAGAGTAGTTGTGGATGCCCCATCCCTGGAGGTGTTCAAGGCCAGCCTGGACGGGGCTTTGAGAGCAACCTGGTCTAGAGTAAGGTGTCCCTGCCCATGGCAGGGGCGTTGGAACTACATGATCTTTAAGGTCCTTTCCAACTCTAACCTTTCTATGATTCCTGATATGAAGTATTTTGCTTTACTGATATGTTTCTACCGATCAGCTATATGCAGACATTGTCTCAATTTGTTCAGCTACCCAAACAGACCATATCTTTTGGGGATGTTGACGTCTAAACCCAGACCTATTTGGTGGTTTTGTTGCTTGTACCAACTTCAGCAGGTCCTTCCATCATCACCCATTATTGTTTAATTATTATGACAAATACTTTCATGGCCATGAGGTAAGCAAGGTAACTTTCTAACACACACTAAAAAATAAACTGGTCAGTGAATGACACCTCTCCTCTTCCACAAGGATAAATCAAGTCATTTTCCAGCTGGATCAGCTTTATTGATCTGGATGATTGTTTTGGCTTCACAAATTGAGACTCTATCACAAAAAAGGTGAGGATCTGCTTACTTTGACACTGAAAACACGTTAACCAAACTATGGCCTGAAGCACAGACATAAAAGTACCACAAAGCCTTCCAAAACAAACAGGAAAGTTACATTTATAATATTTACAATATTTAATCTATTCCAAATAAAGACTATTCTAATTAATAGCACAAAAAGCAGAGGAACAATATACAACCTGCAAGTTCAGACTGGAAAACAACAGTTCAAACATAAATGCTTTCAGTAGTTTGGGATTCACAAAACCTCATAGAAGTTTCTCTTTGGAACAGGTCCTTGTGGTTGAAAAGTATTAATCTCTATTAATATGTAACTTGCTGTCAACTCTTGTCCTACTTAGTGATACTCTACTATTTTACCCTCCCTTGCCTGCATTCCTCCCTAGCTGAGCAAATGAATAGCATGTAAACTAAATAAGGGAAAAATTATAAAGCAAACACTGTTATGCAGATAAGCAGCATTATCTGAGTAGCACACCCAATTTTATTTGGCACATATAATTAGAGAAAGGCTGCTGCAAACTGCCAAGTCGAAAGAAGGCTAACTCAAGCAGCAATGGGATTGACAAATTATTCACTGCAGTTGAAGAGGATTATTTAGAAGAAATAGACTTAAAGATAACGTGTGGAAAATGAAGTTATTTGTTCTTCTCTTGTATGCTGTTTCTTTAAAGAATGGCAGCTAAAACCAGAGCTAATACACACAGCTGAAGGGCAGTTCAGTACAATGCAGCTGTGGCACACAAATGGTGTATTTCATTGCTTTGGCAGAGATGTATTTGTGAGCTGCAATGGTGCTGAGCAAGCCTGCAGTTTTCCTCACAACTCCCTGGATAAGACGTGTACTTTCCATTCCATCAAGCTCCAGTTGCATCTTACAGAAGATGAGGGATGCTATGCTAATTTTACAAATCAATGGCTGTCATGTGATGCACACTTTATCTTATTACTGGCTATTGCTGTCACTCAAAAAAAGCAGTCATGCCCATTCTGGCATTTTCTCCTCCCCACTCTGCTTCCTGCTGACATCAACATTCATAAAGCTGTTTGGTGAGATGACTGGGAAAACAGCTAGTCTAACCACCACCACTGCCACCACCCTGGTACCCCCCTGGAAAACTGCTTCCTAGCCAGCCAGATCCCCCTTCCTATGTACCACACCAAATGCTTATACCCCCACACAAGGGACCAGGCAGGACTGTCAATTCCAGAGGCAGCACCAACTTAAAAACTGTTCTTCAACTACAGACTGATGGCTGCAGTCTATCCCCATTAAAGTCTTCTTTGACTTGAAACATATCCTGCATTTTCTTCCCTGAACTGCTGAGTGACTTGCCTTAATCCCACATCACAAGCACATCTCGGTGAGGCAACTAATCGATCTCTTTGAAGTGTTCAATTCCTGCTCGAGAGCCAACCAAGTTATCTGGAATACCTCAGTATCAAACATACTACACGATCACATTTTCCACTGTGTTCAAACTACAAGAAGGATAAACTGTGCCCAAAGTAACAGTTTTAAGCTATCGAGAAAGAAATGGAAGCAACAGCCACACTACAAAATAAGTTACTTCTGCTACAACGAAGATGCTTCTTAAGAAAAAAAAGGTGGAGCAGTTCTATATAAAATATAGCCAGCATATTTTGCAAACCTCAATGAAGAAAGCAAAATTTGTGCCTTTTGTGACAGCTGTCCGTTTGACACCAGCAGGAGCCTTTTCATTTTCGACTATACCACGTACTACTTTACATCGAATAGATTTATTAGAACAGCCACAGCTATCTTCTCTGCCTACCTTACCTGAGGAAAAGGATGTGGAAAGCACTATTGTGTAACAACATTAGATCCTTGCTGTGCATTTTTGTAGGGGTTTCTTCAGTTCGCTACAGGCCATTAACCTTTCACTTCAGGTAAGTAATGAACAAGGACTTTTCCAACAACGGAAATCAGCTTTGTTACCAATAGCAACTCCACTTACAAATACATGCACCAGCCCCCTGGGCGTGCACTAGTTATTTATTTTTTTAAAAATCAATTCTGGTATGAAATAAGAAAGGTTTCCTTTGGCTTCACCTTGAGCTGATAATGAAGAAACCCTCAGTGAAGCCTACTCCCAAGGAAGTCTTCCTTAATAGCACTGATTAAAAATAAAATGAAGTTTCTACTTAGGAAGCAAGATGTATTGCTTCCTGCTTTCCTTCACCAGGGTATCTTGTAATTGGACCGGTGCTAATTGGACACTTCAGTCAAACACTTTAATTTAAAAGGGAAAAAAAAAAGGCTCCAATTTCCCTTGGTTTCTAACTGAGTTAGTGTCATTGACCAACACCAATATGCTGAACTGTGAAATCAACACAAGACCTTAATTACACCAGGGGAAAGTGCAGGAAAAACCTAGTGGGGTCTTTCTTTTTCATTTTACTTATGTACCAGATTAAGATACATCTTCAAGCAGAAGCACATAAGTGTTTCTTAAAGAACCTGCTCTAAATTAAGATGTCTCGTACAATAGTAGGATGGAAAGAATAGGTTGAAAAATGCCTCTAACATTGGTGTGATTCTGTATCTGTATCACATCATCAGCTACAAAACAGGTTAAAATTTTTTGCCTGACATCAGGGCTTATACCTTACAAAGGAGGTGGTAAAAGCTGACAGATTGAGGACAGCAAGCTAGAAGAAAAAGAGACATAATTAAAACATAGGTTATTTCTTAGGTAGACACTAATTGTGAGAGGCTTGCATCTCTCTAGTTTTTGTTTATACGTAATGGTGGTCAAACCCATATAAATAATACCAGGGTGCTGAAAATCTTAAATAGTTGAGGGAAGGCTGTAACAACTAGCACTTATTTTTCCTTTCCCATTCTGCTTCATTCTATCCATTAATTCATCCTTAACCCTTGTGCCCTTATGTCTTCTCTTCCTTTCATCATTTCTCCTATTAACAGGGCTTCCTCCTCTCCAAAAGCAGCAGCTGTGAACTACTTCCTTTTACTGTCTCGTTTCCAAAATGAACTTCCTCCATGAAGCCAGCATGCACCAGTCCATCTCAGCAGAACATCTAAGAGCCTTGGAGAGGTGCTGGAGAACAAAGGAGAGCTGGTGGAGACTCTGCCTTGCATCTACTAATGCTGCCTTTCCCTTTGTACTTTTTGTATGGCAAAACCACTAAAAAGGAGACACTGACAAACTGCACCCTAGTACTTCCTTCCTTTAATTCCTTATAGTGGCATTCATAATTAGATTTTGCTTATGAATTAAGATAGATTTTATTTCATGTTAATAGGATGATAGCCTTTAATTTTCTACAAAATACTTGCAATATTTTTGTGGCAGCAACATATAGTTGCATAATGCCTCAACATATTTTAATAAACTTCATTCATATTTTCATAATATTCTGCATGCAGAAACTGGAAGGTAGCAAACTGCTGATGGGCTGCGTTTCTAAATTCTGTATTGCCTCACATAACAGCTCACTAAACACTTAAAAATACCATAATTAGAAGACCAAAGAGAATAGAAAGACTGCTATTCTAATAGGTTGTGAAAAGACAGATTCAGGAGAGATTTCTGATTCTAGTACTGTAAAATTCAGAAGCGCAGAAAGCCCCTCTTCCTTTTTTCCCATAGAATAAATACCATAATGCCAACATGTTACAACAATGCTAAAATGCATAACCAAAGACACAAAAGATGACTTGACATTTATCTGCCGAATTAAGCAGAGCTTACAGCACATTTTGTATTTCTAGGCCTTGTCATATAAATATAATTTAGTTTCAGTCAATCACTTCTGTATAAACGTGAAAAAAAAACAATTCCCACAGTGAAACTCTGGATTCCCCATTAATCTTTGCTCTGAAGACTATTTAATTACAGCAAGAATTAAATACGTGAGAATTTTTCCCCAGAATTGTTCTGCATTCTCCCCAGAACTTTCTGCCTTGCTCTGTATTTGCATGAGACCCCTTGCTCCCAACTATCATTCAGGGTAGCTCTGTCTGCAAAATAAGATAGGAATAGAGATTTCTGTTACTGGCACTGCCTGGTAACTGTATACACAGTCTACTTCCCCACTCCAACTCCTCCTTCAAAGTGGTTTGTAGGAGAAAAATTGTAGAAAAATGATAATGTCCAAATATATAAGAGAGACTGTGAAGATTCCCCCATTTTCCTTCTTCTGTATGTTCATCTCATCATCTCACAATCCAGTACAAAGATGCTGACTGGGCTACCTCAGCTACAACAGTAGCTTGAGCACATCCCGAAAGTTTAAACAGTGAGTGATCCCACAGAGCTGTACACCCCGATGTAAACTTTTAACAACAAAGGGCCAGAAGAAACCCGGACACAAATGGCAGGCTTTAGCAATGTACTTCCAGATTAAAGGAAAAGAAAGTCACTGCATCAGGTGTATTAGCTACCCTTGTTGTTTACTGATGTATTTGAAAGTATCCTACCCAGCCTTTTTTTTGGCTTAATTTACAAAAGACAGAAGTCACCTCCAAAAATATTGAAAGTGAATACAAATTAGAGGGTAACTTAGACTTAAGACATTTTTTAATAACTGAATCATTTCACCATCATGAGCAAAGTCTAGCACCAAACTTACAGCTGGTACCTTTTAAAATTCTTATTTTCAATCTAATATTTTTGCTAGTAAATTGACGTTGACAGCAACATCAACTAATACAATGTAATCTCATACTAAAGATAGTAAACTGAATCAAGTTCTTGTAAATCAACTGCTCTTGCATGAACTTTGTTTTAGTGGTAAACAAAAGACTGGTATGTACTATTATACACTGGTATGTCTTTAGCATGTCAAGCAGATTGCTCTCCCTGGGAATTGAAAAAATTAGTACAGATAATTACTGAATACTCTCTCTATCAGTATGGGTACAATCCTGTGAAATGAAACTTCATTGGTTTCTTGCTTTACATAACAGTGGTGTTAAAATAATTTGTTGTCATGCAGAAAACAACTGCATTGGGTTGGGTTTTACATTAACCACATTGTCTGGTGACTATTAGTCTTTCTCTTACGCTACTTCTCTGCCTAATTCCATGGTCCTCAGAGATGCCTTTCCAGAATGAAACCACGAAGCAGTTGTAGAGCAATGACTGACAGAGTGCTGTTTAACACGCAGTTTCATTTGCTCAGGGCATTTTGGTTGGACTGTTCAGCTGTAACAATCCTCTTGATGTAACATGATGGTTCTTAAAAACCACAGTTCCCTGCCACTGCTGCACTGCTATGCCAATGTGATGACCCCTACCAAGAAGAACGATTCACTAATTTACAATCAGAAACAATCACAGGTTTCACTGTAGGCATCTCATAATGCCACACTAGATCTCTGAACTTGTCCCCATTCAAGTTTGAAGCATATTTTGTTTCTGCCTGCAGAAACCTGTGAGCCTGTCACCAAGAGACACAACACAGCTCCATAACAGGCATTTTCTCAGGTATCATTAAGGGTTAATAGAGCTCTACTGCAGAGAGTAAAGATGACTCTCTGCATCATACATAAACAGCATGTATGTATTCACTGGGCTATGATGCACTCAAATTTTGTTCATAATAATAAAGTGAATGCTGTAGCCTGGAAAAGTTTATTGAAAACTGCTGCTTACTTTCAGGTATGCTCTATTTAAGCAGAAAAGCACCGTTACTATATGTAGAGGATGCAGGAGATGCTCTCAGCAAAACTGAGATCTAAACATGGCAGACGTAGGTCTCACGATCTGTGAAGTGAAACCCAAATGTTCTTGCAGAACTACAAAACCAAATGCACACACATACACAATAAAACAACTACAAAAGATACAACTGTTTTTGTGAAGAAAGTGACCCTACTTCTGTAAGGGTCACTGGGACATACGTGGTGGCAGCAGCAGATAATGCAACATCAATACCTGTGGTGCAGTAACTATAGTGGCATGCACACCTATTAAAAACTTGGATCACCAGCTAATAGCCAAGTGTTGCCAGTAGTTTCAGTGGATGCCAGGTAACAGCAATGAACAAGATATTGGCAAAGGAACACATGGCTCTCCCCATTTTTCAAAGTATCTGCCACCCAAAAGATGATGCAACAGCCCGGGCATCATTACAAATACCTGCCTGTGTGGACACAACCTATGTGACAGTCATTCCATAGGAGATAACAAATACAACTGATTTTTCTTACACACTTCATCACAAGGTCAGCAACCATTTGTCAGGATTTGCTGAAAGAACTATATAAAAGTTGTGCTACTTTCCTTACTCTACATCAAAGATTTCTGAAGAGGTGTGCAGAATTAGACAATTTTCTTGTGTACTGGAGCAAACAGTTACACTTTCTACATATACCAGGAACAATATTTTGCTTCTTTGTAGAAGTGCAAACAGACTCAAAGTGATCATTCAGGAAATTGCCTAATGCAAAGGAGGCACCCTTCAAACCCATTTTTAGAAAACAAAAGCATGCCTGTGATTACTTTCCTCACATGGTAAGAATGACACTTTTCTTCATCTTCCCCTCTACATATTTAGTGTGGAATATGACTTTTCATTCCCAGTTTAGCCTGTAAGTCACTTCCTACGTGACAAACAGTGTGCTATGGGGGAAAGGAGCTTCATGTTAGACTAAAATTCTTAGCTCTGCCAGGCTGCATTTACAGCCACACCTTACATTACTAAGTCTTGAGCAAGCAAAAGTCTGCAGAAATGCTGCTGTTTCAGAACTCTTCCCCTACGGCCTGTTACGCCCACCTCAAACAGGGGTAGGTGGCCGTGCAAGACATAGCAGGGTAGTAGCAAACCTCCGTCATAATCAGTGTTATGGCTTTGGAAAGTAAATTTATTTTTTTTTCCAATTTAAAAGAAGACAACATTAAAAAGCCAAAAGTTCTTCCTTCACCCACAACCAAAAAACATTCAAATCATATGTAACATTATAACTCACTTGATTCAACCATAATGTTCCACCATGTCCTTCCTGAACTGTCATCTACACTACATATTTTATAGAATCATTTTGGTTGGAAGAGACCCTTGGGATCATCAAGTCCAACCATCCAGCCCTACTTTACAAAGTTCTCCCCTACACCATATCCCTCAACACCACATCTAATCGACTCTTGAACACAGTCAGGGATGGTGAATCCACCACCTCCCTGGGCAGCCTACACCAGTGCCTGACCACTCATTCTGTGAAGAATTTTTTCCTAATGTCCAGCCTAAACTATGCTATAACTGAGCATAATAAGTGAGAGGCACTTTTGTACAGCATTAAGGAAAACGTAACCATACCTTACACAGTATAAGGCGGATGAACTCCTGCACAGCACAGATGCTAAACGCTTGCTGGAAACTTGGAACAGAACAACACAGAAGGATAAAGGGTTACCTTCCAGCTCTAATACCTGTTGCTATTAGAATTATCAGTATGGAATTTTATGTTTGACTCTCAGACAATACTAATAGCCAGAAAATATTTGAGTGAAAAACTGAAGATCTACATAAGCACAAAGACAGCAAAACCATGCAAGGAATGGGAAGCCATAACAAGGCTGAGGATGTTCAGTCTGTACTGAGGCTGTAAAGTTTTTACTCTTTCATCTTCATAATTTGGAGGTAATGGATTATTTTTTAAAAGGTAAAAATACTTGACAAGTGGATTTCTATGGGTAAAACCAAACCAAAACCCATCCTCATAACAAATCATATGGGCACAGTATTCTATATAATTCCGTTACAATTATATTATGAAACAAGTCACTTCACAGAATGCCTGAAAATCACATTAACACATTATGTGACATGTATGACACTTGGCTTTTGGATTAAGAGATGTAAAATTATTTCAGTTCTATCTACTTATAATTTTTTTTGTTTTGTTTTTAAAAGCATGTATAAATAACACAATGCTTCATAGAGCTAACCTTACTTTTCTCAGAGAGAACTATCTAACTATCTGTGTCACTGAATTATCAGTGTCAGCGGTAGGTTGATGATTGTACTGGGTGATCTGAAAAGTCCTGTCTGACCTATGATTCTATGAAATAATTGTATTTCTAATCTGTGTTTCTATGAAATAACAGTAAAGTTTAGTAGTCATTTGAAGAGATGACTAGCTCCATGATATGACTGAAGCATCTGCTACAGTTTCTCTAATGAACAGAGGAATGACAGTGGGCTATGGCATTATTTTTTTTTTTAATGGATATCACATCTCTACAGGCACTGAAGAGTTAAACAATCTCTTTCTTTTCAATAAGAATTCTTTTCATGCCCTACATGCATTTGCAGTGGGCAACCTGAGTTGGAGTTCTTGACCTTCAGTCTTGGAGTTCCCAGGCAAACAGCATCTGTAGGACAAATGTGCCACATGTGGCATCACACACATACAGCTCTGTAACGCTGTAGAGGTTTGATGCCTGTGATCCCTGGAGAAGGAACCAACACATCCTGTGCTACCTTCAGATATTCCCAGCAAGCAGCCAGGTAGGTGATCTTGCCTTAGCAGAGGGAAGGCTCATGCTGGGCCTCAGGGAGGAAGGGAATAAATCACCGTAGGCCACAAGTTGCCATGCCAGAAGAGAACCACATTTTGAGCGCTGACAGAGAAGAGGTCCGTGAAATAAAAAAAACCCAAAACCTGGAGCAAACTGCTGCAGCTTTAATAGGGCAGATCACCATTTTGTGCACTGGTGGTGCAAGCGGTTGCACTAATACTAAAGCCAGCAGGACTGACTGATGTAAGCGTGGAGGTCTCTAGCTCCATCTCCTCTGTGTGTGACAGAGTTAACTGTCACCAGCTGGCAGGAACAAAGGGGGAGAATGGTGCTGGAAGAAAGGAACAAGATCCTGCAGTGTTCATGGTCCTGCCTATCAAGCTAGAAGTGAGCTGGAAGAGTGACAAGACCTTTGGTGGTGTCACTTCCTTATTAGAATTAACTTAGCTTGGATAAAATCTCAATTTGCCTCTAGGCTTATGAGCCTCATATAAAAACTTGCAGTGCCATGAAGTCTCAAAGCAAGGCCATGAAGGGAAAGCCTGTTCTTGGGACCAAGACCAATACTCACTTCAGCACAGGAAGGTGCAAGGTCGCTTACGGAAACAGCAACCCTGTCATCTTGGTAACCAGCATGAACACATCTGAGTATGAGCCTGCAGCAGGTACCACTGGCAAAGGAGTGGCATCTGAGCAGATACCTGATGTGAGATACACAGCAAGAGTCAGGAGTAGAGAACTGTTCCTCAAGTGTAAGCAATGGCTGAAAAGGAACAGAAACTGAAAGATCAAAGGAAAAAAAAATCCAAGCAGAATGAAAACTGGAGCCCCAGTGCCCCAAACCCCAGCTCCAGCCCAGGGCACTTGAGAGGAGCTGTGATGCCCATCATAGAAGTTTTGCTTTGTATAAACTACATCTGTTTATTATTATAGTGACCAACAGGACATTGCTGGGGGATATTTCCCATGGCTGACTGCACTTTTAATAGCGCATATAACAGAATATCTAATATCTATAGAATGCCAAACTTCATAAAGACCAAAACAAAAGTTTTATGTAAAAAAAATGAAGAGTAAAAAAGTAATCACCCGAAATGTTAACTCCGTTAACATCCTCCTGCAAATACCCACACACCACAGACAACATCAGTGAGAAAGTTTCAAGCCCAGAATGAAACAACATTGATGAGAACAAATAAATGGAAAATTATGTCCTCTTGTTTTTTTCTCCTTCGCTGCTTTGGATGTACACAAGCCTTTGAGCTTTAATTATTTTGTGCAGGGGACTGGAATCCGCTAAATGTTTATGTGTGCATATGACAGTGTGAACACATGACCAAATTCAGTAGGTACACAAACAAGTTAACAGGACTTTTAAACCATTGAACTATTCCTCAGCTGTTTCAATTTCTCATTCCTTGAAATTCCAATACCAAACCATTACACAATTCTGTATCTGCTTCAATAAACATTTGACTAATTATAACGACGACACTGGATAGTATTACCAAGCAGATCTGTTTCTGTGTCCTACTGGGAACAAATATTGTTTCGCTGAGAACAGTATTGTCTAGCAATGGAAGACCATCAGAGGGGAAACTGGAGAATGCCATTACTGTATTTGTGATCTGTGTGAGGGCTGTGTGGATCTGCTGTTTTTGATCTCCCCCAAGTGGCCAAGTGAGTTCACAAGTCTGCAACAGAGAAGGAGCTTCCTCCCTCTCTAGAGCAGCTTCTACAGAGTCAGATGAAGGGTTAATGGTGTGCTAGGAAAACTTTAAAGCTGAACAAAAATTCATTAAGATGGTAGAAAGGACACAAAACACCCAGTCTCAAAAGTAACTCAGTTACTCCACATATTCCCATATAGGCCCTAAATTTAATTCCCAACTCCCTTTCCAGCACAGAAGTGACTTAACTACATCTTGAAATAGTACCCATGTTTGACAGTTTACAACTGGGTTTAATCACCTTGGTACAGATTTACTAATAATTTATAATCCAATTTGCCTTTGAAATAACTAATATGTCAAGCACCTGACATCAGGGATATCTAAACTAGTATAATCTCATTGCAATTAATAGCCTCAAACCATTCAATTGCAATCTGTCACTACTTCTTAAACAGCACTGATTACAGTTTCTATTTTTCTTTAATGTCTCCTGTAAATTACGGTAAATAAGCAGATAGCCTTCACCCTTCTAGTTATATCTATGTTTAAAACGTGGTAAAAAGGGTATAGAAAAAGAGGAGGAAATCCTTACTGTTATTTTAGCTATACTCTATATTAATTACAAACATTAATGTGGCTCTAGGCCAGTTCAGACAGGATATAAACGACTGTCCTCCACTTCGCTCTTTTCTTCAATCATTAAAGTTTACTTAATATTAATGAAAAATACTTTATAGCCCTTGGAGCTAAAAGTCTCCATTCACAGAACAATTACACCTCTGACTGTATCATAAATTACCTACATTGTCAGGATCACATACTTATAACCTTATCTGGAGGACCCAATCCTCGGTATGAAAGAAGAGATTGGTTTTCATGCCTAATAATTAGGAAAAATGCTTTTCTGTTTATTTAAGTGACAAAGAGTGCTCTTTAGTTATGGTTGTCAAATATTACCAAGATCACTGAGAAATGTTTCGAAGTCAGTTAAAAATCTGAAATAGGGTATTTCCACTGATGTTTGTGCTTACTGCTCACACACACACACTGAATTTCCCAAGAGATATATATCTATATGCAATTTTGTGATTGATCTTCCCAAAGAAAGGTCTAGCTGGAGGCAGCTGGTTTGGGCTGGGAAAAAGCAGTCACCGAAGTGGCATCTTTGTCATTATGACAGGCAAGCATGGCATTGAAGGTGATATTAAAACACTTTTCTTGCCTTGTCAAAGCTGTCCCTGCAACTGGGATGAAACATGCACAGCTTTCCATAAACTGGCATTCAAAAGTACATCTTAACTTCTATTTCCATGGGAAAAAAAAAAACCCACCGACCCAAAAGCAGTTTTGTGGAAACAACTTATGAATTACAACTTTGGCTTCAGGTGTAACCTCATGGATACACTGATGTTTTATTCCTACAACTCTGTTTTTGATTTCTTATGGCAAATGCTGGATTCTACAACAGTTAAGACTAGGGAGCTGTTTTAGTCAAATTCCCATTCTTACCCTGCATCACATTGACTGAAATTCCAGCATTTATCTACTCCCAAAGCAGTATTTTTCTCCCACAAAGTAAGAGCAAGATCCTTCCTAGATCCAGCAGGAAATACCGTAAAGACCCATAAAAAGCTCCTTTTGATTTAAAAAAAAGATTTTGAATATTTTGGTCCTAAGAAATAAGGCTAAAACAAATATGTTTAAAATCTAAAAGCTGTACACAGATAGAAGTGTCTGCTAAGTACTCCTTAAATGTCACTTTCTACACCACAAATAATCTGTAGCACATATACAAGAGAACAGCCATATGATTATTTTTAAGAAGGAACAATGGAAATTACAGGTTTGACAAACACGCACCATGATCAAATTAAACACTGCTTTTCTGCTTTGCGTAATTTACATAAACAGAATTTGTTTTTTAATCAATATTGGCATTTGGAATTTGTTTTTATAACAATAAAAATATGCAACATTACTCCTGCTCAGTTTCCCTACCTCTTTGTGTATCTGTAGAATAGTGTTCTCCTCAGTTTGTTGTAGTAAAGCTTTTTGCAACAAGTTCATGTGTAAGTGACTTGAGTACACAGGTAAAAGAACAAAACTAAAAATCAAATTCTTAATGCACTCCAGCTGAGTTCTGTAAACTAAATTAGTCACTGCTGATGCTTGCTAATATGGTAGTAGAAAATAGTATTGGCACTAGCAATTCATCATAGGTTTGCAGCAATTTTCAACCTTTCAAATGTCCTTCCTACCTTCAATCTTAAGAAAACCCAAATTTGAATAGCAATGGTCAAATAACCACCAAAAAGAAAAAACACTGGATCTCACTTTGATCTCATTTCTCACAAGTTGAGTAACAGATGCCCTTTGTGTTTATCCTTTTGCATCTCAGATACATAAAAGAAAGACCAACCTAATTCTTAACCAGCTGTGTGCCCCAGTATGTGTTGTACAGGGGACTTCATGCCCACCATACAGCAAATACTGGAGCATGGAATTGGCTACACAAACTTTAAGGTGGGTAACTGGCTTTTTAATATTTTTATATTGCACGTTTCTCCTAATTAAGTTTTACAATGTATCTGTATACTGACTTGTGTTTAACTTAAAAGCTGTGCAATATAATAACGAAAAATGCCACCTACCTGACTTTCCATAACTTGGTCTACAAGCATTTAGTCTTACTAGTATGCTAAATATTGGGTTATCATAGGAGTGCAAAGAGTCATTCTTTTCACAACGAAGAATGTCATGTAGCCTAAAAAAAAAGTTACAAATGGTTTTTGCTTCTCTAAAGGAAGAAAAAACCCAGACTATTTTAATTTGTCTGTTAAGCTAATAATTTAAGTTTTCCTTCCAATGAAAGTGTTTCTGTCACTTTCTGCCACTCCACATACAATTTCTATATTCCTTCAAAAGAGACACACTGATTTTTCCTAAACGTGATATCTCCATTGACAAATAAAGATACCTCCAACACATACATCACTTTCTAAATCTATTTAAACCATGTTCAGGGGCAAGAACAAGGGTAAGAAAGTCAAAGGAACTTTATAGCTAGGTCAGTAACCAAAAGGATTCTTTCTAAAACTACAGCAAATTTACTGCAGCTTTAGAACACTGTTTAAAGTGCTCAATCAGCCTTATATAGTAAGAATAAAACCACCCCTGTATTTAGAGAACACACCAGGCCTGCAGGTGACTTGACGCAGCATGTTAAGTAAAAATAATGAAAACTTGACTTATAAAGGGCAGGACAAAAAACCCCAACCAAACCCAAACCCCTAACAAAAGCAAACACCACCAAAAAAGCCTAACAAATTCCAGAAGACTGACCTGCAGCACACTATCAATAAAATTTACGCATCAAATTGTCTAAAAAAATAAAAAACACTTAGCCTTTACATATACACAATAAAAAGAGATTTACTGAAATACCGATGCATAAAATAACAGTGAACACTCTGACATCCTCTTAGTGCAGTGAAAGCTGAACTGGCAGGAAAAAAAGTAGATACAATTTTCTGCAGACATATAACATACTTTACTTAATTATAAGACTAGGCAGATACCTAATGCTCAAGTCTACGGTATCCTTTGATAAGGTGTAAAGAAATCCCAGGGACAGAACACTGGATGGAGACAAAATTCAGCCACCTTCTGACTGAGGCCAACTGAAAGCCCGCTTTACAAGCGAGATCACTAAGAAAATAAATAACATTTCTAACCTGATGTTATCTGTGCAATGGCGATTGTAAGATACTGTTGATTCTTCTAAAACAACAGTATGGTTTATAGTGCTCTAATTTCCTTCTTATTCCAAATATCTCCAACTCAAATAAACATCATCTATCATGTAAACACACGGTAGCTGGTGTTTGGGGTGGACTATAGCAATGTATTTTCCTGTTCCTTACACAGTATTCTGGTTAATGTTTATTGACTACTGCAGGAAGTCCAGTTTTGCAAAGATACGTGCCAGTGAAATAACAGGCTGAGCTTTAGGTTCATATAGAATTCTACACAGATTCACAACTGAGCAAACAATAAAATATTATTCAGTATTAAACAACCAGAAAAACCCTGCTGTGCCTCTGTAATTTCTGGCTAAAATGTTTCTGTATTTGGCACTTTTCAACAATACCCAGGAAGTTTGTTACCAATGCTCACAACTTTTTAGAATAATTTCCTAGGTGTCCAGTGATTGTTAGGTTTTCTACCCCCAGAAGCTTAATGGGAATAGAACATAAAATGGAGGAAGGACCGAGTAAACTGGATTTTCTTCAGAGATTACATGGAAAGTAAACCAAACACTTTAGGACCCTTGAGAACAAATTGAAAACTCACGTGAACTTTAAATCAAAACCACTGTAAGATCCCTAAAGCAAAGTTGAAAATCTAAGGGTTATTTCCTAAATAAAACACATACTCTTAGCACCCAACACCATAAAGCATCTTCATATTAAGTAAGCCTTACGCACTGCAGGACTATGAAGTATTTTGGACTTATGGTTCTAGGTCTCAAGGAAGCTGCAAGGTGGAGCTGTCATGAGGGGGGATTTCCCACCTCCCTGTGACACTTTCCCTGTGGGAATCAGAAGTTCATCTCACAGAGAGTCAAGGAAGAGCAGTCCATCTGCGAAATACAAGGTGGTACTGGCATCCTCTTCATCCTTCCCACCTGTGTGCGCTGCGGAACTTCTACATTCCACAGCCAAGCCCTGGGCTACAGAAAACCTCACTCACTCCGACTGTGGAGCAACATTTTGCTCCTCCTCCCCTCCAGAAAAGTGCTAGTGGAGGACCAGACAGGAATGCAGCCTCCTGCAAGGCAGTGAAGCAGAAACATCTTCAAAGTGGGCTCGGCTGCACCTGGAATCATGCAGGGTCAATGCCTCATAACTTTGGTATTGTTCAGTGTCACATAAAATTTGGAACAGCTTTGCTGCCTATCTTGTGAGCCTTACTTTCTGTTGCATCACTGCAAGCTTCGTGCATTTTAGTTCAGTTAGTAACGAATGGTAAAAGCAAATGAAAATAACTGTGTGTTGATACCTACAGCAGAGGAGGAGTCTGCTAACAAGAACTAAATGTTCCTAGACACCAGATGTTCAGCGCATTTCTGTACTTGGTACAATAGCAACAAAATGCTTAATTATATAGTATCACAATCCAAACAGATCTTTAAAAAATGTTTTCCCATTCCTGCTATTTCAAAATCTCCTGATGCTTTCACAACCACAGGTAAAACATGATAGTGAATTCAAACAGGCCAAAACCTCCAAGATGTGAATCTCTGCTAAAACCCAGTGGAAAATTATTGAAATGAACATGTTTCTAAAAATGGCCAAATATATCAACACACTATTGCACAGATTTTTACTAAGGGTGTGACTTTTTCTCAATGGGATAATGGACACAGCCTTTCACCATCATTTTAGTTACAGTCTCCTCAATGTGATAATAGAGAACAGGAACATAAATGCAAGAAATGTCATCAACTCATTCTCCTCTTCTCAGGTTTTCTGGCTCTTGAGGCATGTTGTAAGCTTATGTGATCCAAAACCAAGACAAATGAGACAGAGGGGCAGAACAGCCAGTTGGATCAGGGCAGATGTGGCTTCATATTTCAGGACTTACAGCTCTGCCTCTCACAGAACCTTCTTTTGACCACAAGCTGCTCTTCTATTTTTTCAATTTCTTTTAAAATTTTGATTGAAGGATAATAAGGATTAAGATTAAAGTTTAAAATCATCTGGAGGTGGACAAGCACATGAATGGAGCACCTAAGGGAAAGGAGAGCACAGCACAGTATGTAGATAAGGACAGACCACCCAGAACTATTTAAGACACGAGCAGAATTGCAAGAGCAACTCCAGTGGAGGTAAAACGTGTGTGTAGGCTTCTTCATGATAAGCACTGAGTGCACAAAAAGCACCTGAAACCTTTACAGTTTTTTATCTCCTTGATCCTGGGATTAACAATCATGCCATGAAACCAAAGCCCAGTTCGTCCTACGATGCAAGATTTAATAGCCTTCCCCTAACTGTCCAAAGCCCTAGCATTACCAAAGCAGAAATATGTGCAATAGATTCTTTTAATATAGAATTATATCAAAACCAGATAAATATTATGTACATATAAAATACATATAATATTTGAATTATAGCCAAACCAGCTTAAATGGTTCTCAGTGACACAGAATTTACATTGTTCCCATCAATGTGATATCTACCAACAGCCCTGCTTATCCAATGCTATAAGAAAACAAAGAGAAATCCGAAATGCCTCTGAAACCAGGAAAACAAGCTCTCAGTTCTTGCAAAAATTTTAGGTGGGACTGGGAAGCATTTCATGTTTTTTATTGCAAAAGCATTCTGACTTGATGTGTTCACAGTAGTAAGCTGTTCGACACAACTCTAAAGAGACAGAGTGCATTGAAGACAGGAACATTTCTAAATAACTGTAACAATACCACAGGTTAGAATGTCAGGTTGAAATACCAAGTCTTTTTAACACCATAGTCAAATGTACTCAATTCATACTTTCTGTGCAAGGAAAAGAAATGAAACTTTTTATCACTCACTGCAATGAGGGATATCCTGCCCAGAAATTTACAAAGCCCTAGTAAATTTCTGTCTCCATACTCCAAAAAAACCCAGATGTTAACTAGAGTGAGTTTGCTTAAGTACTGTATCCATATCCTATGTCGGGATACCCCATATCCCACGTTGCATAGTTTGATGTGTGATTGCAATAGCGAGGGTAAAAATTGTTCTGTGGAATTGAAATTTTTTGCAAGACTGGCAGTTTTAAAATGTTGTATCTAGGCTAGGTAGTGTTAAATTACATGCCATTTAACAGATCTGAAAGCAGACTGATTCACAAGTGGTGTTGCAATTTGTACAACACTTCAGAAGCTTGAGGCTAATAGCGGTTCATGCATGCAAATTGCCAAGACTGCTAGGTTTTCTTTTTGCTGCTTTACCAAAATCCCTCAAAGAAACTTACCACCACTTCACAGCTGATATCTACAGGAGAATTAAAGGAAAGGTCATCTCAACCAGAGAAGCTTTTCTCTAAATAACTCAGGTCAGATTATTAGTTTACTTGAAAAAAAAACCACAAAAAACAACAACAAAAAAGCCATGCTACCTAAAGGGTTGATTATTCTACAGTTAATACACAAAGTATTAGAAATCAAACCTGGGTTGAGATTTCTTGTCTCTGTGACTGAAAGTCAAGTTTGGAAAACAAATTGCAGATCCTATCATCATGTGATGTAGATTCTGATCTTTTCAAAACACAGCCTACTGCGTTTTGTAGCCTAAGTAGTCTATAAACTACTAATTGTAGTAGGAAATCTCACACCCAAATGCTTCATTATTTAATTTACAAAGCGACAATCTGATCATGTCTCACAATGATTCAGTGCAATGTTATCCCATCCAAAAACTGCAAACTCAAACCACAGCAGGCTTCAGAATCAAACTTTTCTAAGTG